>JANHFM010010176.1:195492-208262 GCA_032468115.1 Grayia smithii
CTAAGCACATTGATTTGTGCTTAATAAATTGTAAGCCACCCTGAGTCTCCGGAGAAGGGCGGGATATAAGTTGAAATTTTAAAAAAAATGTCTTTATAGTCATCGTCGTCGTCGTCCCCCAGCACTATGGTGTGGATGCCAATTTGTGACATTTATCAAACTCTGACACATTTGGCTACTGTTGGGTTGGAAAGCTCAGCAATTGTAGAAACATAACACCATGGCAACAGTTGTCATAAATATAGAATTAATAGTTCCTAGGGTTCTAATCCTGTACCTTTTTCTCAAGGGATTCAGTGAGGCTCACTTTTGAGTTAATACGAGCATTGCTGGACCATGAAAGAACATGGAAAGAGGAGACATCAGCAGTAAGGCCAATGTGTCTTCTCAGTCTTACAAGAGGGAAGAGTTCATTTAAGCCCAACCAAGTGAAGCATTTGACTAGTCCTCTGCAAAAATACTGAGTACAGTAATTTCATTCAGATCCCACTCCTTCAGGATGGTTGCACAATGGATGGAGTCGTCTGGAATTACTCTCTGGTCTCTTGTGAGTTCTATCAAGCATCTATTCAGATAAGTGATTAAAATCTGGAAACTCAAAACTCTTAAGCCTTGACCCTACAAATTGCAGTAGATTTCTTGAGTTTGGTGACGCTTATGAGTTAACTGACTTGGGAATGCACTGTTACAAATCTATAAACCATTATGTTTCTGCTAAAATGAATGCAAAGGATCTGAGCAGGAATGAGTAAGGGCTCCTTAAAAAAATAGTTTTCCCTCAATGATAAATAGGGAAGCAAAAGAATGCCGGTGCCAAAGTTGACTCTGTTTAAATTAGAAATTTGTCACATTTAATTAATTATGTTCTGGAAGCTGTTCTTGTTTGTTTGGTATGAAATCTGAGGAAAGATAATTGGTTTTGGTTTTTCAACTAGCACTAAAAATGTAGTTAAAGAGAACAGTGCAACATTTTGATCTACACAGGGAATAAGGACTGTTCCAGTCCATAGTAACCTTCATTACTGATATTGCATTAGATGGTCTCATATTTTAAAAGAATTATAGTGGCAACTTGAGTATTTTCCTTACATATTCACACTACATCTTGTATTTGTGTTGTCACATGGTAGCGTGCTGCAAACAGGCTTAGCTAATAGATAAATATCCTAAGTGCTTTGTCCAGTGATCATTTGGGTTTAAAATAACACTTTGATTTTTAACAATTTTTATTCCATTATAGTTTTACTGTAATAGGGTAATATTAAATGGGAAATCATAATTTGACTGCTTTTAGTTAGCAAGTTAAATTGTCTCAAAATTCAGTAATTCAAATGACAGCCCATTGTAATAGCAAAGGATTTTGTAAGTCGCAAATTACAGATGGCTTCTTGGATAGCCCTGTTTCAATATTTATCAGCCTGTTTATAAGGTGCCCTCATTGTAACTTTTAAGGCATATGTGACTTGGATTAAATTAACTTGAAACACTGATTTTTCATCTCATGAATTTATCTAGATGTTAAGGTTTTTTGGAAAAACGCTTTTTTTCTTCCACTGACTTTTTAAAGTCACACTTAGTGGGAAAATTAAGAAAGACCTTTTGAATGGTTTTCCCCAAGTCTTGAAATGTGTCTCCAAGATTAGTCTATTTCTTTCTCTGTTAATAGAGACATTTCTATTAATTTGTCTATTGGATTGTTGAAGAGAGTTTTAATCAGGTCATTCTCTTTTTTATTGATTTTTAATACTCCTTTAATTTAATTAAACTATATAATTACATTAGTCCATTTTCAAAAGAAAAAATATTTTTTTAATAAATAAACAATCTATATATAGATTGCTAGATCTAAACATTAAAGCTTGTGGCAAAAGGTGGTCCGCCTATGACAATTTGATGTTGGGTTTTTCCTTTGTTTATAACTTCAAGTGTCAACTCTTACTAATCACCATTAGAAAACAAATTGCTAGGCTCAATGGACCTTTTGATTAACGAAAAGGATCTTCCAATTGTTCCCTTTGGGATAAATTCTCTGTTTTACCTTTTTCTTGCTCTCTTCCTATAAGCCTTCTAGCAGTAACTAATGCTTTTTTTCCTTATTACTTCAGCTTTTTAAAAGAAATGGTGCCTATAGAATCTGAAACCATATCAAGCTTTGTCAGTTTTGTTTTCCAGAAAAGGGCAACATGTTGCAAATCATGAATATTCTGGATTCAAACTATTGCAAATCTTGCATCCCTCTGACCTGGTTCATAAGCCAGGGTTTGCTTAATCATGATGTCTTAAATGAACCACAAATGGCTGTATTCACACAAGCTACTATGCCCAAACTACACACTTACCTTTATGCCTTAAACCAGCAGTCCCCAATACCCGGGCCGCGGACCAATACCAGTCCGAGGCCTATTAGGAACTGGGCCACACAAGTGGCAGGTGAATAAGCAAAGCTTCATCTGTGCATTCTCGGGATCTATGTTGCACGAGAAACCACCACCACCCTGGTCTGAGGAAAAATTGTTTACCACGAAATAGGTTCCTGGTGCCAGAAAGTTGGGGACTGCTGGCTTAAGCAATAAATCATCCCTGCTGATGTTCCAGAAAAATAGATGATGACTTAAATATTTGTGGTGGTTCCCAAAATGTGGGTCCCGGACTCCTTGGGGGCTGTGGAGTTATTAAAAGGCATTCATTTATACATCAAACATGCAAAGCAAAATGAAAAGCATTCACAAAGATCTTCTATAAATACTGCATGGGGTGAGATAAGACAGAAATACTGGTTGGTCTAAGAGGCAGATTGAGAGGAATAGCACTAGGCTATTTAGCCTGATCCTTCCTCCTCGCCAGTGGCAGTATTTCTGTCCTTCCCAGGATACCCAATGTATGCATGGCTGCCCACCATGGTAAACATTCCTGGCATTATTTCTGGCTGCGATGCCTGTAAGCTGCCCATGGATACTCCCGTCTCCTAACGACCTGTCCAGTCCTGTGAGGATGGCATGAACCTGGAAATAACTTTATTGGTTGTAGGATAATGTAACAAAATCATAAAAGCCTTCCAAAGAAATTCTCCAACTGTTTATACTTAGCATAATTAAGATGGAGTCATCTTTTTTCTCATGCTATCCCCTCCGCTGGACTCAAGTAATCTCTTCGGTTATAGCCCATAATTCCCTCCCTCACAAATCTTCACTCATTCCATTCCATGGCCCCATAACCACCATGGGGTCTCCAATTGTGCAGTATTGTGTTGTTCTTAGCTACTCTACAAGGGCTTCCCACATATCATTCCAACCTCCTCTTGTTTTTTCTTTCTCCCATGACCATGGGATGTCTCAGCTCTTAGCAATGTACTAGCAGCTTCTTCTAGCCCCTTTTCTCACTGGGGGATGAGAGGCCAAAGACATAAAGCAAAAGCAGAGGAGTTGCCACAGCTCCACCCACCTGATCCCACACTACCAGGATCTCCCCTTCATCCATGATGCATGCAACCTGATGTTCACCTGAGTGGCCAGTCTCATGTGCATACACACATCCAGCACTTCCTGCTAACTCCTAGCAGCAAAACAGGGAGAGCACTATTGCTTCTGTAAGCATGTACAGAGCATCCTCACATAGTAAGGAAATACTGGTTAACAAATAATATAGATGGCTTGTTTGTAGCTTTTTTATTTCTTTCTGGAGGGAAGCATTGAACAAGGGGATATGTTACTGCCTTTTGGACTGTTTTAGTGGGTTGCCAGAAAGCTTGCTTTATAGAACTTAGACTTATATACCGCTTCATAGTGCTTTTACAGCCCTCTCTAAGCGGTTTACAGAGTTAGCATATTACCCTCAACAATCTGGATCCTCATTTTACCGACCTCAGAAGGATGGAAGACTGAGTCAACTTCGAGCCGCTCAGAATTGAACTCTTAATGACACTGAAAAAAGTGATTTATGACCCTTTTTCACACAACCGTTTCAGCATCCCCATGGTCACGTGGTTTGCATTCTGCTGCTTGACAACTGACTCACATTTATGACGGTTGCAGCGTCCCGGGGTCATGACATCATCTTTTGCGACCTTCTGACAAGCAGTCAAAGGGGAAGCCAGATTCACTTAACCACCGTGTTACTAACGTAACAACTGCAGTGATCCACTTAACAATTGTGGCAAGAAAGGTTGTAAAATGGAGCAAAATTTACTTAAAACTGTTTTCACTTAGCAAAAGAAATTTTGGGCTCAATTGTGGTCTTAAGCTGAGGACTATTTGTACCTGGAGTATCAATGTATCAATGTTAAAAAGAGATCCTCAAATTAAAAGTAAGGAGGAGAGCAACCCTTGTCCTAGGAAGAAAATTCCAGATAGTGTCGAATGGGGTTTCACCACATTGCTCCATTAGTTGCTCTTTTCTCTGGACAAATGTGAAGCAGCAAAAATAATCTATTACAATAACTAATACTTTCCCTTTTTTTTCCCCGTTAAGTAATTTAACCAGATCTGCTGCATTCATAATCTCTTCAGTGATGAAACATTGCTGGGAAGTATGGATAAAAATATTGCAGAGCAGCTTAATAAGGCATATGAAGCGTTTCGACAGGCGTGTATGGAGAGAGATTTTGCTAGAAAAGAACTAAAGCAAAAGGTATGTTACGTTTTTAGTATCTAACCCTACAAGTTAAGATTTCCTTTACGATTGCTTCTGAAAAAAAGGGCAACTAAGATTTCCCACACAACAGAAATATTGTGTAATTTGATAATGCTATGTTGATTGTCTGCCAGAATCATGCGTTCACAGGTTATGAAGTTGTGCCATTATAAAGACAGTTTGTCTGTTTATGAAACTGAATTTTGTATCCATCAAGGATAGTTTGCCTTTCTCTTTTAACTCTTAGGCAGTTTTGACATGTACTACCAGTTGCCTCTAGGATTGCCTTTGTCAAAGGATGCTGTGCTTGCAAGGAGACAGATAGTCAGGAGCTTGATAGCAGGGAAAGAAGTCTCACACGTTTGCATGAGGAAACAGTGAAGAAACAGCTACCAGCAAAAAACAAACAAACCTAAAACATTTCACATGCTATGTATTATAGAAAGTAAAGATGAAATGAACTGTAAAGTAGTGTTAAATTTAAAAATATAGTCTACTGCGGTGTTTCTCAACTTGCTTCAATCCATGGCACCATGTTGAATATAGAGCAGTAGTTCTGTGGCACACCACAAAATTATTAATCATATATGTATTTTTAAATGTGTAACACATGGTTTGAAGGAAAGTTATATAATTTTTAAAAATATCTTGCTGTATTAAATATATGGGATAGAGAGAGAGAGAGGCAGGCAGGCAGGCAGCAGACATGGCACACCCATATGCTGCAGCACATTAGCTGAGAACCACTGGTCTAGGGACATTGTAGGGAGATGAATTCTTAAGAGGGATGAGAGGAATATACTATAGCTCAGTGGTTTTGTATGTAAAAGGCTCCTTATTCAATCGTTGGCATCTTTATGTAAAAACCATCAAACAAAATCCAATAAGTCCTAGGAAAGCTGAAGTAAGATAATAAACACAGATGTAGTTTCACTTAGCAATCACTTCACTTAATGACCGAGTTGTCAGTCGCAATTGTAGTCACTGAACAAGGATTATCTGTGTACTGTCCTTTACTGGGTTGGCTGTAGATCAGTCTCATCTATAGTTCTGCAGCTATGCAGGAAGCCTTCGTGCTGTTGCTTACACCCTTCTGGATTTTCACTTTTCATTTCAATTGAAACACCGTAGAACTGCGGTTTGTCTTCCTTCTATTTGAGATCTAAGAAGTATTCAAGCAGTGGTCTACCCACTGCTTATCAATGTCATTTGATAACTTTTAAATTCATTTCTAGCTGTTTTGATTATTTGTAAATGTTTTCCACAGAAAGTTTTTGCCTAGAGAAGTTTGTTATTGAACAGTCAAGTGGTTCTTTTTCTTTGTCTGAATGAAGAGCCTCTAAATGGTACAATAAACAATTTAGCAGATCTCAGCTTAGTGGTCCCACTGATGCAGACAACAAAATCCGTCCCTATGCTATATGCTTCTACGCCTCTGTGATATCCTGATTACCATTTAATACATTAACAAAATAAGTAGATTGCGTGTGTTTGGGTGTCAAATGCCATTTGGGATTCTCCCTTTCCTTAATTAGTTCATCAGTTTTCTCTCCTTAAATTCCCAAGGGCAAAGTATAAAGCAGTTGCTTAAAGTTTCTCAACTTAGGAGTGTCTCCTATTTAACTTGGGGTGACTAAAAAGAAGAGGCTTTTGTTCCGGTGACCCTCCTCCTTTTTACTCTATGGTCTCAGGGACTGGTTGGAGCATCTGTCAGTTTATGGCTGATGGTTGATTCTGGTTGGCCACTTGTTTTGCTAGACTCTGCAGATCAAAGCTGTGTCAAATGCATAGAAGCCGGAGTCATCACGGCCAGATGGTACTCAATACAGATGGATATTTGGTTGTCAAGTATATCTTGTAGTTACTAACTTGTTGCTGCCATCTGACTCTAAAAGAATCACTTGTGCACGCTGGCTGTCAAAAGCATCTTTTCTTCTGTCTGTTTTAGCTGTCATGAGTGTGCTCTGTACAGAAGTGTTGACAAGACATTGCTGTTGTACATTTTCAATTTGGGTCTTAATGACTTTTTCTCTTCCTTCTGCTTCCTGAGGTCATCCAGGCTGCTCAAATATACTGACCTCTTTGCCTTTTAATGGGCTTATGATGCAGCTGTCTTTTGAGATAGTTGCACCCTTTCCGTTGCCTGCTCAAAGCTATGGTTTTCAGGAGTGGAAGAATTAAAAAAACTGAAATTGTAGCACCGCTATTGCTCAACTCACCTGTCTGTGCCAGAAAGCTAATTGTTTTCTTGTCCATAATTGTCAAAAGTGGGGAAAAAATCCAGAACTTCTATTAAAATGGCAGTACAATACAGGATACTAAATAAACTTGAGTACAGCCATGGATATGATATTGGTACTTTTGGCAGGTCACTGTTTTTCAGCCACACCTGCCTTTATCAGATTATTGTGAAATAAACTGGGGGGAGGGTTTGTAAACAAAATCTTATTTTCCACCCTGGTTCCTCAGAAAAACAAGCAAATGAGAACACAATAAGTAAACAGAAGGGAAACAAGATACGTAGGAATTTCTAGGTCCTTGAGTATAAAATCAAGCTATGGTATTTAGAGTTTGAGGCAGAAAATCTAAGTACTAATGCCATGGCATAGCCATTCTTTATGCCTGTCTGAGGTAAAACCTATTCATCAACATAAAATGATTGCTTTCAATTACACTTTCGTTACAGACAGAGAGCTATGAGAAGCAGATACATGAACAGCAGGAAAAAAATGAATTTCTAATGAGCATTGTTACAAAACTCAAATCACAGTTGGCTTCAATGACTGCCAACAGAGGTAGGTACTTTTCAACCTGCTTTTTACCGACTATCTCCCTGTTTGTGTCTCTTGCAATCCTTATGTGTCTGTGAGTTTGTGTGTCTGTCTGTCTTGTGTGTCTGATGTCACTGGACTCTTGTTATTTTCACATGATCCTCTTAGTACTGGAAATATCTACATTAAAAGCCAGGCAGTAACTTATAAGCTGATTTGCCTCCATTCAGAATTGTATTACAGAAACAATTTCTGGTCACCATTTTATAGCATAAAAGATTGATGTGTGAATATTGAACAAGAAATTGGGATGAGTAAAAATCAAGGACTGATTTTAACTAGGCGAAATTGTGCACCAAAGGGCAAAGCTTTTTCAACCAAGTTACTTCATATATCACTTACAGAATATGTCCAAACTCCAGGACCCATAACTCCGAGGGAATTAAAATTTGGCAAATTTTATAAAACATGACATAAATGTTTATGACAACCATGACCTGGATGACCGAGTATCTCCATAGACATGGTGGGGCAGTATGAATACATTTCCATAAGAATTACAGACTATTGGAACCATTTGTGCTTCTGTTTGAGATGCAAACAACACGCTTCGTCCTCAGTAGCCTGCATCTGTGTTCAATGGTGAAGGGACACAAGGCAGAAAACATCCTGCAGAAAGCACAGCTCCGCAACACAGTACTTTCAGCAGTTCCAAGAAGGCACCACACCCATTTTCACTACTCAGATCACCTTGAGGACACAGAAAACATTCCCAAGTGGCCTCAAGGATTCTCTAAAAGAATGCAAATGACCATCTGTCTGAAAGGAATATAAATCCTTCCATTCCCCATCATCCAGTCAGAGCTGAAGAAGCTTCTTGGATTAGAAGCAAAACATCTTCAAAGAGAAACAAGAAAACTCCAGTTGCCTCTTGAAAAAGCACCTTTGGGGTTTCCCGTGCTAGTGTTTGATTGTGCTATATAGTTCAGTGTGAGCTATTTTCAAGGCAGATATGTCTCTGAATGTATTCCAAATCGTCCAGTGAAGTCAGTAATTTTTTGAAAGCATTGAGGAATCCGGTAAGGAAATAATATCTGAAAGGGTAACCCAGGGAGTCACCGGTTATCTAGTGAAATCCTAAAAGTAGAGAAGAAAACTGTGTGAGTGGATCAACAATATTTTTGGCAGTCTATTCTGGACTTTATTTCCACTTCCTCCAGTTGGCACTTTCCATCCAGTCTTGAAAGTACTCAACTTTTCAGCTTGATCACTTGATCACTTTTTTGGAAAACATTTTAAAAATGCAAAACTTTAACTGTGGAAGCCACAGATAACAGCTAAAGCAATAGGATTCATATTTAAGTAATCTGTAGGAAATGTCTGTCCCAAATTCACTAAGTCCTTAAGTGGTTTGCTTGATTTTTTATTTTTACACAAAGATGTGTAAGAGCTTATCCTTGTGTTTTATCATAATGTGGACATGGAACCAATCCTGGTTGGCTATGACTTAATATGGTTTTTTTAAACTAGTATATTTTACACTTGAGATAATCTGAACGGTATTTGTGAAACAGGAAACAGAATTGGCATCTGAATATCCTCATCTAATGTCTTTTTGACCACTTTTTGACCATTTTCTTCTATAAAGCCAGATGTGATACCTGGGATAGAGCTGTTGACATACTGGCAATAATTGCCTGTAGCTTGGCTGGGCTAGCTCTACCATTAGCTAAAGGGGAGCCACTACTCCAGGTGGCAAGCTGAGATAGTGGCCAATAAGGTCATCCCTGATATTCTCCATGCCTGAAATGCTCATTTCATTGTGCTGTACAAGGAGCAACATCTACTGTCACAAGTAGCTGGCCTTCTTGAACTGTCTTCTAACAATAGCACTTAGACTTATAAACCACTCCATAGCAATTTACAGCATACTCTTGAGTGGTTTACAAATGTCAGCATATTGCTCCCAGCAGTCTTTTACTGACCTTGGAAGGATGGAAGGCTGAGTCAACCTTGAGCCTGTCAGGACCAAACTCTTGGCTGTGGACAGTTAGCCTGCAATACTGCATTCTAACCACTGTGCCACCATGGCTCTTCTGGTGATGATAGCTAGAACAGGTTTTCTTGAAATGCCATCCCTTTATATCTATAGTACTGTATTTGAGAACATGTTCTGAAAAATTCTATTGTTTAGTTCTTGCAGATGCTACAAAGGGATTGGGAGACAGACTGGGACACAGAGTGAAAGGGGAAGTAAAAAAGCCTAAAAAATAAAGCTTAGAAGAAATAAGGAAATCATTTGTTTTAATGAGAAAATAAAGGACAAAAATAAAAGCTTTGGGTATTTTAATAGGGAAATGGAAAAATGATTTATCTTGCAAAAGAAGTAGGCTATTAATATTACCTGCAAGAAGGTGCAGACTCATTCTCTGTGAAAAAGGAAGGCAGGCCAAGGATCAGTGAGCTGAAATTAAAAAAAAAAAAACATTATAAGGTAGGGTTGTCAAATTGGCAGCCCACAGGCTGGATGCATCATGTGCAGGCCACGTCCACCCCAGCTCCAAGAAGGGAAAAAACATTGCGAAACATTACGTGACAGCAGTGTGCCACCATGAGTTTGACACCCATGTTATAAGGAATTTCCTGACAGTAAGCCATGGAAGTATCTAGGACAGTAGTAGATTCTCACAATGAAGGTTTTCAAATAGAGTGGGAGTAATTTAATGGCTTCCCGTAATGAATAATAGGTTGAACGAGATGTTCGAGAAAGGTCCTTCCAGTGCAATGCTCAGTCATATGGCATTGTTCTGTTCCTAGATTATCTCATTTAATTATCTCATTTTATGCAACAATCAAATGCCCTGTTTGGAGGGAGCAGGTGAACACACACATGCATTTTGTGTACATTTTGTATCTCGTTATGCACACTGAGATAGATTTGGAAAGATTATATGACAATTTAAAAAATATAGATGTGGTGTTTTATGGTATAGAGTTGTAAGTTAGGTACAAGCATTCTGAGACATTCCAGAAGGTTGTAAACTTGACTTCAAGGGTTGCTCTTTCCCAAATGTTCACTTGAAAGAGCAGATGAAATCTAGATAAGCCAGTATTTAAAGTAAGAACTCTGTCTAACACCTCCAGCATTTGTGAAGCAGCAAATGATTAAGGCAAGGTTCTTGAGGGAAAGTTAGCAAACTCTCTACTTACTCAGAAAGTACTCTTCAGTTTAGTCACTGCCTCCTCTTTGTGAACCCGAAGTTGGATTAAGTATTCTCCTAAAGAAATAAGCTTTGATTCATCATGACTTTTAGCCAGAAATGAGTAACTGTTTAAGGTGCATTGCATTGTTTTGCTTATTGTTTATCTGTTTTAACTGTTTTAAATAATTTGATTTAATTAACAGATTTTGTTTTGCAGTATCATTAAATAGCAATAAAATGCTATTTAAAAAATTTATACAATCTTTTATGGTTTTCTTTTGGATATCTATGAAAAAGAGTTTTATATAGAACATGTATATTACTTTATCTGTGTGACGGTGGAATAGGAAATTTTTATGTTTTGTATTTTTTAATTCAAATTGGGACTTATCTGTGAAACAAAACCCTTACGTATTTTACATTTTTTTCACACCCACCTAAATATTTTAATTCAAAACCATACTTTCTTTTATAGTCAACACACAAAGTCAAGTTCCAGTCCATGAAGACAATGAAATGAGAAGAAATGGTACTTTGTTGAACTCAGATTTTGATCAGCTCCAAGAAAAGCTGAAATTGGCAATGCAAAGGGAAACATTTTTGAAGGTAGGACGCTTTCTTTAAGATATATAGTGGCTCTAAAAGTTTGAAAGAGAAAAAGATAACTTATAAGGGTATTTTACTATTAGGAAAAGCCCATTTAATGGGAATGAACTTGAAGACATCATCACTCCTGCTGTCTGTCAGCGGAGATAATTCACCTGTTTTTGATCCATTGCAGCGTATTGTTCCTTGTCAAAGCTTGTCAAAATGTAGATAAGCTACACAGAAAGCATGCTTAGAATCATTTGAAACTTTTCAACTAGCCACAATTAAGAGTCACCACAATATAGGGTCCAATTAAAAATGGAAAGCGTTGATTCTCTCCTTTATGACCATATTGGTCACAGTAAACTAGTGACAAGTAATTTTCTGGTACTCCTGAATTATTATTCCCAGCAGCCTCAGCCAGCATGTCAAATGGTGATGGATGCTAACAATTGTAGTTGAGCAAATAGCTGGAGGTCTGCAGGTTGTCTCCAGTATTATTTACAGTTCTTTTGCTTTTTGACTTCCTAGAGATTATACATGATTATGAAGCATAGAAGATTCCCCAAGTCTGTTTGTGTTAAGCAGTAGATAGGATCTTACCTCAATGAAATAGTATGTGGTTTACATGTAATGCTAGCTTGGGATTTAGGCCAGTTTCTACCATCCCTAGCTGACATAAGAGAGTTAGTAGGTAATGGGGAAAATTCAGTCTGTAGCTCAAAAAGATTAGTACTTAGCTAAATGCATCTTCTGATGTGGATTAAGGCAGCTTTTCTTAATTCCTAATATCAAACTCTTTTATGAAAGCTTATTTTTTAGCTTGCAGATAATGAGCTAGGGACTTGTATTTCTGTCAGCTAAGCATATTTTAATCATATGTGTTAATTTGTTAATAAAGAATACCTATTTTGTCAAATTAGTGACACTTGATAATTATGTTGGAGAAATCTAATTTCAGAATCTCTCTCATTCTCTCTTTTCTCCTTTCTCTTTAAGCAAGCTTTGCAATTTCTGCTTCAGAAATTTGGAATTGGAAACAAAAAGAAAAATTACATTCCTCTGGTAACAACATAGTATCTATATTTACACACTGCAGATATGGATATAGCAATCATCATTGCCCCTACAAAAATATCCTCAGTATATTTGCTTATTTGTGTTTAAGGAACTTTTGCATTGTGACAACATGCAGATGTCCAACTAACATTCTGTTCACAAAGTAACCTTAATCCAGCCTCCTTTCCTCTGCTTCAGTTTACTACCTGTGGTAACGCCAACCTACTTTAGAAGGTCACACAAATTGGAAAAATAAAAGATGGCAAGCGCTTTGAAGTTCAAATGTTATTTGAAATACAATATCATTATTGTTTTTAAAATGATGTACTATTATTTTCAGTATGTATCAAAAGGAGAGAGGGTATATCGTACTTGAAAGTCAGGAGGGAAGAGGTATTTCCTGTTTTATCTAAACCAGCAGTTCTCAACCTGTGGGTTGGGACCCCTTTTGGGGGTCGAATGACCCTTTCACAGGGGTCGCCTAAGACCATCAGAAAACACATATTTCCGATGGTCTTAG
>JANHFM010010176.1:208362-218387 GCA_032468115.1 Grayia smithii
TGGTTGGGGATCACCACAACATGAGGAACTGTATTAAAGGGTCGCGGCATTAGGAAGGTTGAGAACCACTGATCTAAACACAAGCGAGAAGAAAAATAATATCTCAGTAAAACAGGTAGCAACATGCTTATTTTTTTAAAAAAAATGTACTAAGACAACATTCCTTGGAGTGTTCAGGTCACCTCCAGATCAGAAAAAAAATAGGCCTATTGGGAAACATAGAGGGAGAACAGGATGGAAGTCAGAAAAAAAATAACCATTTTCCCTGTTGTGCATCTAACCATAAATTGTGAAAGCAGCTGCCAAGGTCTTAGTCCCACTCATCAGATGATGTTGATGCACATCTATTGAGTGTGCACGTGGCTTTGTTGGTGCGGCTATGTAATTTGAATTGGGCTATTCATACATGTGAAATTTAAGGCTACAAGCCAATAATAGGAAAATAATTATTCCTATTTTTACTTCTTTTTCTCCATTGTTACATTCATGCTTGATTCTGCCGTGTTCTCTTGAATAAGTGTGATGCTGTTGTTTGTTTATATAAAACATTAAATCTCCTTCAAATCACACTCTTCTCAGGGAGGTATAGCTGTATAAGCAACACTACAGAAGTAATTTGTCATTGGAGGTTTCAAGGTTTTTTTGGGTAGGGGGGGATGGGCTTGTTTATTTAAGTTCCCAATAGAGCCTACAGCTGGAAATTTCCTGGTGTCCCCTCAACTATTTGCCAGGGTCAATGAAGTCCTTTTTCAATCTCATGTAATGAGAAGACTTCAGTCTAAAATTTAATACTACAGCAGCAACAAAGAAGAGAGGAAAAAATGACCTAGGATTACTTTTACTTCCGAGGATTCACCCCACTTCCTGGGTGGTGTCCAAAGGTTTGAACGAGATAGGAAGATAACATAGCCCAGCACAGGTATTCTATAAAGCAGTTCCAAACTTAAGAAAGAGCAAGAAAAGAAGAAAAAGTACTGCAGATCTAGAATGATGGGAGTTCCAGGAGACAAAGAACAAGTTAACTGAATAAATGTTAACCTTGTTTTGTGATTTTTATAATTTTTTTTATTCTTCCATTTGATTTTGAAAATCAAAGATTTACGACCCTCCGGAGGTTCATAAATGAGCTTCAGGAACAAGACTAGAGACAAAATAATATTGGGAGTTATAAACTGTCAATCACTGCTTTAAGCTTTTTTAATGTATTGTTTAGTTGTTTTGCGCTTTAGGATTTATTTTTAGCAATAAGAAATGGGTTCAAATATTCTCAGTCTCATAAATAGATATAGTTATGTACCTTCTCCAGGTCCATTCTAACTTCCTTCAGTTTATCGTGTGAAGTTTGGGATTAGAAAGCCCTCATTCCATTGTATTGCTTTCTGTTAAGTTTTAAAACGTTTTTTTCTTTTTTTTAAAAAATGTATATTCCTTAGAAAGGTCAGCTTGCTTGTTGCTGTTTTTAGAAACCTGTCACTGTCTCAGTACTTTTCACATCTTTCATTTGTTTCTTCTTCTGTTGTTTCTCTCCTATTATTTATTACCATCTTCCTTGGCTCCTCTCTGAGCAAAATGTGGTGCTAATAGCTTTTCCCACCCATCCAGAAATAGAAAAATAAATTTCATCCTTCTAAAACTTTTCTATCAAACACATCCACAAATTCATTTTATTATTTACATTTACGCAGGCAGCTAATAGCACCAAATGTTCTCTAGGTGGCTTAACAAAAAGAAAAGAATGAAATACAGAACCCAGAGAATGACGGAGCAGTATTTTTAATAGTGGTTAAAGTACTGGTGGTATCCACCTTATTTTCTTATTTCCTTTTTTAATTTTATTTATTTATTTATTAAATTTGTTTGCCGCCTATCTCGCTGCAAGGCAATTCTGAGCAGCTTGCCATTTCAAAATAAAATCATAAATATATAAATATTTACACAGTCACACATAAATAAAATCTTTGAAATTTCAATTAGGGAATTAAAAATGTATTTACATAGGTGAGCTTTCATCACTGCAGCAGTTTTCCCTTTTTTCAGTTTGAGGAAATACTTATCTTCATAATAGCATTTTGCAACCCAGTATCTATCCAGAAGTAAATCTTATTGATGAGCCACTAAAAAGATAATATGACTGCCCTTTTCTTCTTTTCCCCATTCAAAATGAGAACAAAAGCAAATGTATTCTGGTCATTTTGCTTGTAATTAGTTAAACAGATTGACCAGATGGAACCAACTAAGGCTTTAACTACTCATCATTTTCACCATTCCTATTACTGATACTCGTTTTGCAGTTTTGACTCTGGACTGCTATTTCTCAAAACATACATATGCAACATGTAATATGATTACATTCAATTACTGTTCTTCATAGTAAAATTGACAAATGCCATGCATCCATCAGAGCTGGAGATTTTGATCTTCAGGAAAACACAGTGTTGTTGCCGCTGATGGTAGTATAGCTTCATGGTTTTTTAATTTTTTTTTCTCGCTGAGGTTTTCCCCTTTTCGGTATAGACTGTCATTATATGCAGAGAATTAATAGATTGTACCCTAATGATGCAAGAGAAAAGTAGACCATTTAAAAGTAGACTATTAAGCTTATTTTTGAAGCGTAATATCTTGAGTCTTGCAAAATCCTAAGTGCTAAATAGCTACATTTTAACTGTTCCAGAAATTAAGAGCCTTGAAGACTATTGTCACTTTCTTTAAATATATTTTATCTTGATTCTAGCACATGCTGAAACTAATTAAATATTAGTGAACAGACTATATAAATGGAATAAGACAACATTTCTTGCATTTCTAAGCACTAATATGCATAGTGGTGGTGTGACTCCTTTTATGTATGTGTTCAAAATAAAGCACAATTGTTTTGAATAATTGTCCACAAGAAAATTAACTGTGTGTTGTAAGTAAATGAATTATAATTATTTCATCTTAACCTAATGGTATTTACTCAAGTCTGATTTCATATAGGAGCACAAAAGGAGTCCTGATCAGATCAAAAGTCTATCTGGACCCTTAATCACATGACTTAAAGGAAGCCCACAACTGGTTTTGAGGACAATGGGATTTCCCACTCAGCTGCCAATCAGGTGTCATTGAAAAGAGCCATACTATCTTGGACCTTGGGTGCCATATTTAGCTATCTTAGTAATCACTTTTCACTACCAACATCCTTGATGGATATTCCTGATTTTGTCAGCCATTGTTCAATGGTGAATGTCATACAAATCCCATCTTTCAGTTCCATTGGATAATTCCAATGAATGAAGGAGAAACTTATCTATACATTACCCACTTACATTGTGGCATATTATATACTCTTATGATGTACCTCTCTTAACTTACCATTTCTATTTTCTTCATAGAAAAATTGCACCATTTCCTTGATCATTTTAATTGCTCCTTTTCTGCCTCTTTTCCAGCTCCATCACATAATATTTTTTTTAAATACAGCTACTAAAACTATGTGCCATATTCCAAGTGTGGTCACACCATAGATTTGTATAAAGGCATGATGATATTGTCAGTTTTATTTTTCAATCTTTTTCCTAATGATCTCTAACATGGAATTCGCCTTTTCACAGCTTTTTCACAGATTGCTAAGACTTAATTTAGCCTATAACAATCTATTCTATAATGACATTCCTCAGAGCTTGAAAATTAACCAACTGTGCTCTCTCTTTCTCTGTGTGTGTATGTGGTTATTTTTTTAAAGGAACAATTGGAAAGTGAGAGTGTAAAATTAAAAAAAACTGAAGAAGATAGTAATTTAAAGGAAAAGAAATTTGAATCTATTATCACTGCCAAAGAAGATGAAATAAGAAATCTAAAAAAGCAGCTGAAAGAAATAAATGAAGCACAAAATTGCATACAGGTATCAAGATACGAAAAAGAGGTAAGAAAATTCAGAGATATTGTAGAGATCTGAAGACATTCAGATACTGTAGGACTGAAACTAATTTCATAAGCCAAAAAATGCAGTGTACTCTTCTGTAAATAAAGTACTCAGAATACTGGCCTATCTATTAAAAAAATAATCAGATTTTTCCTCTGCCTTTTGGAGTGGAAAGCAGATATACAATCTGTCATTCCTTTGTATACCTAGTTTTACTTTAAAGACCATACTATACTGGCTTCATTTACCCAGGAAGACCTTTTCTATACTCTTAAAGCTATGTAAAAGATGGATTAGCAGCATGTGGCAACCCCTGGCCAACCTTAATGGGGATTTAAAGATAAGAAAGTGGGTCCAGTTAGGGTATTTGTGGGAATGGTCTGAAAAAAATTGGGCTGTAGGGTAAACTGATTTAAACAACAACAGTGGAATACCACTTTTTTACAACTATCAAGAAAGCCCTACATGGCATCGGCCCAGGGTTCTTGCAGGACCACCTTCTGCCTTCATCCCAACGCCCGGTGTGCTCACGTAGGGCTGCCCCCCTCAGGGTGCCATCAGCCAGACAATGTCGGCTGGTGGCATCCGGGGCGAGGGCGTTCTCTGTGGGTGCACCGACCCTCTGGAATGGACTTCCCACTGATCTCTGGACCGCCCCTGATCTCCGCTCCTTCCGCCGGGACCTAAAAACATGGCTCTTCAAACTGCTTGACTGAGGTTTCTTTATTTCTTTTATTTTCCTTTTTCTTTATTCTTCTTTTAATGTATCCTTTTTGTTAAATTATTTTCAATTTCTATTTTTTTTTTTATTTTCTGTATGTTTTCTCTCTGTTTTTAACCTGTGTGAGCCACCCCGAGTCTTTTGGGAGAAGGGCGGCATATAAATCTAAATAAATAAATAAATAGTTGCTATTGCTATTACCACTGAAAACCTGATTTCACTGTTCTGCATGGAAACTGCTGCATTATACGCACAGAGAAGGAGGAAGATTTGGGTGATACATTTAGATGCAAACCTATTTTAGTGTTAAACTAGCTTCTATGCGAGTATGGCCATCAGTCAGTCAGTTAAATAATATATGCATTCCTGCCTTTTTATTTGGTAATCTAAGGTCCCCTTTTTTTTAAACCATACTGTATATACATGGCACTGTTGGCAATATGCTGCAGTCGCCTTTATGAATGAATTTGCATTTAATTACAAATGAATTATGAACTTAATAATTTATAAATGCATATTTATTTTTAAAAAGGAATACGTATTCAAAAGAAATCCTCATTGCCTTCAATATGCTTTATTAATATTCTTACAGAACATGATTTCCCAGAAGTTGATATCTGAAGTATTAGATTTCTTGAGGGACTTTGTGAAGTCTCGCCAAGATCTACCAATAATAGCGGCCACAACAGTTCCTGTACATCTGTGGATAACTTAAGGCCTTCACCTCATTAAATACCTGCAGCATCTTCATACCACAAGCCAGCCATCATTAGTGTGATATGGAACCTAGTGTAATAGTATGAGGGAAATTCACATCCTGACCTGTGGACATTCCTCTTATATTAGTTAAGACAGCCTCATCATCAGTTCCCCACAGGGACTGTGAGTAAAAGATTCAGAAAGACTCCATTTTAAGAACCTAGGAATTGAATTGGACTCTTAAGGATTTAAAAAGGCAACTTAGTTGAGTTATCCTTGGCTGAGGATATTTCTGTCTTCAGAAATTCTTCTTAGATAGACTGGGGAAGAAACTTACTTTCTATAAAGGTGGGTAGCTAAGAACCTGATATTTCTTCCCATTGTCATTTTGAACAGTGAAAATTGGCAATTTAAGAAAATACTATATGCCATTGGTGGGGAAATGACCCAGGTGAAAAAAATAATAATCTGGAATCTTTGTCTTGAATTTAGAAGGCTCTAATTTCCCTTTAGTATGTAGGTCAAAAAGTATGTGTACGCTCAAGACTGCCAGATATGTTTTGTTAGTGTGTTAATAGAGGAATCCTGGATCTAAAGACCCATCCATTAACCTAACTAGGACATGTTTCTGCGTTTCTTAGATTTGGAATGTAAATTTGCAGCTGGGCCTGTGATCCGGAAAGTTATTTAAAAGAAAATAAGATTTAAATAGCTACATCCTTGTAATATTAGATATTAACTTCAAATGCACCTCTAACGATTGTTGTTGTTGTTGTTGTTGTTTGTAATGTGTTGTCCAGATAAAAAAAAAAAATTCTTAAAAACCTCCAATGATGAAGCCCTTACAATTTCTGAAGGCAAGCTGAAACCCTATGTTGGAAGAAATGTCCTTCTGGGTTCAGTTACAAGTGGGGAGAAAGAAACATGGAAACATGGTGGCTGATTGGAAAGGTGGTTTTTAATGGTGGACAGGATCACATGGTTTGGAGGTCCTGGGCAAAAAAGGCACATGAAGGAAATAAATTTATACCCTCTGTTGGGCTTTGAATTTGAGCTTGTATTCTGGTTATCAGACTCCCATGGGGCCATGCAGGGGTAACTTTGTAGGTTGTCTGTGTCCCAGGCTTGGTTGAGTCTTATTGGGTGATGATGTAATGAAAGGGCTTTGGGCAATTCCTACTGTGGCTCTGTCTGAAGGAGGTCGATCCTTGTTATGTAGAATAGACTGGTCCAGGCCTTAATGGCCCATTGACAAAGGTGGGGGGGTTGAGTTTCGGCTTTTCCGGCAGGCATGGGGCTGTTGATCTCGCGACTGTGATCTCGCGAGATCCGGCCCCTGACGGGATATGAATGTTTCTTTTTTTTCTGCTGTTTACTGTTTTTAATATTGCTTTTTGGAAAAATTTGTTATAATGTAATTTCCTTATGTTGTTTTACTGTGAGCCGCCCAGAGTCCTTTGGGAACTGGGCAGCATATAAGTTGAATGAATGAATGAATAAATAAATAAATAAATAAATAAATAAATAAATAAATAAATAAATAAATAAATAAATAATTAGACAGGCTAGATTATAAAAAGAAGAGTTACATGGTGAGGGGTTACTCTGTTCAGAGAGAGAGGTTAACATATATTTGAATTTATAATTGCTGTGAGGAACATTGGATCTTTCTTTTTTTCTACTTTCTCCTCCTTTTTCTGTCTTTCTTTTTCTTCCTTCCTTCCTTCCTTCTTTTTAATTTCTTTCTTTCCTCACACTTTTTGCTGTCCCTTTGATTTTTTTTTTCTTCCTTTACTTTATATTAGTTTCAATTTTTTAAAAAAAACTTCTTGGCCAAGTTTTAATAAAAATTATAGCCAGAAGAAAATTGATTGAACCTCAATAGATGGCAGCATTGAGCCAACCCAGCTGATCTTAAAAAGCACAGCAGAAACATATCTAGTTAGGGGCTTGGAAAGGAGACCACAAGGAGAACTGAAGCTAGGTTGGATATAAAACAAGAGATCACAGAATGTCCATTCTCCGCAGTGGTGAAATTCAGCCGATATTATCTGGCTCAGGTGAACCAGTAGCACCGGTGGCAAGAGGCTCCGCTCACTCGCTTGAACCAACCAAGCCTGGGACACAGACAACCTGCAAAGTTACCCCTGGGAGTCTCTGACAACCAATCAGAATACAAGCTCAAATTCAAAAGCCCAGAGAGGGCATTAAAACCCAGGCACTGTCAGCATCTCTTCCCTTTTTTTGCCCAGCACCTCAAAACCACATGGTCCTGTCCACCATTAAACCATCTTTCCAAATCAGCCACCATGTTTCCAGTGTCTTTCTCCTCCACTTGGAACTGAATCCAGATGAACATTTCTTCCAACAGAAGGAAGAGGGGAAAATCAGAAGTTTAGGATGCTCTTTCTTCTTGAGGATCGCCTGTTTCTTCCAAACTCTTCCCTTTTCCCAAGCACTTTTTTTTCCCCCTTCCTCCTGGTGTGATCCAGGAAACCTTTTCCCCAATACCTTCTTTGAACTACCATTGTCTGTGTGGAAAGCAGCATTTTATTTCTGGATGACTGCTGAGTTGCTATGGTTATGTCAGCAGGAACCAAATGGAACTTACAGAAAGGTGATCACAGATCCAGTCCCAGGTATCACACCATGTTTGGAGTTCTCAATATCTCTGCTCCAAACAGCTCTTTCCAAGTTCTGGCTCCCAGGAACCTTGAAGGAACCCATAAATACAGCCTTGTGGGATGCCACGAAGCACAGATGACATCTCACCCAACCCACTAAATCCAGATGAAATAGAACCCATTGGGAGTGAAGAGACATAGATGAAACATGGTTTGGGATTCTGTTCTCCCCCACTTCTGCACTGCAACCAAAAAATGCAGATGATGTGTTGGGGAATCTGCACAGCTGTTTTCCATTGTGTGCAAAAATGGAAAGTCGGAGGTGGGGAAGGGAGCCTAGGTCCTCTTCTGCCCATATATAGATGGATAGATGGTGATGGCAAAACGTGTGTTCTCCCTCTTCTTCTCCTCCAAGCCCCCACCTCCTTCCTTCTTCTTCTTTCTTGCTCCTTATCTATCTTCTTCACCCCCTCATCTATCTACTCCTTCTTCTTTCCTATTCATTATCTCCTCCACTTCCCTCTTCTCCATCTCTCTCTCCCCTGCTCATTATCCATCTTCTCCCGCTTTCATGCTTCTCCTTCTATCTTGCTCATTATCTATCTCTT
The DNA here is from genome assembly GCA_032468115.1 of Grayia smithii. Taxonomy (NCBI): domain Eukaryota; kingdom Metazoa; phylum Chordata; class Lepidosauria; order Squamata; family Grayiidae; genus Grayia; species Grayia smithii. The sequence continues at coordinate 216,916 of JANHFM010010176.1, forward strand.
CCCCCTTTCCTCCACCTCTTCCTCCTCCATCATTTCTCCTTCTTTACTGCTTATCTATCTTCTTCATCCCCTCATCTATCTACTCCTTTCCTCTTCCTCCCTCTTCCCCTTCTCTCTCTCCCCTACTCATTATTCATCTTCTCCCCCTTTTGTCTATTTCTCCTTCTCCTTTTTTCCTGATCATTATCTACCTCTTCCCCCTTTCCTCCTCCTCCTCCTCATTTCTCCTTCTTTCCTGCTCCTTATCTATCTTTACCCCCTCATCTATCTACTCCTTTCCTGCTCATTATCTCCTCCTCCTCCTTCTCCATTTCTTCTTTCCTGCTCCTTATCTATCCGCTTTATCCCCTCATCTTACTCCTTCTTTCCTACTCCTTCTCTCCCCTTCCTCCCTCTTCTCCTTCCCTCTCTCCCCTGCTCGTTATCCATCTTCTCCCCTCTCTTTCGTCTCCTTCTCCTTCTTTCCTGCTCATTATTTATCTTCCCCTTCTCCCTTTCTGCTCATTATCTCTCCTCTCCTCCCATTTCTCCTTCTCCCATTTGCTCCAATGTTCTTCAAAACAGCATGGTTGAGAACCCGAATCCTATGTGCCAAATCCTTCCCCCCACCCCCAGTAATCTGATTAGCAAGGCTATCACGCTTGGCTCTGGCTGTAAATAGGGTCATTTGTTATAAGCCTTTCGCGGAGCTTGTGGCTGCCAACCAATCTTTACCTTTAAAACATCAGGGGGGTTGTGGATCACACGGTGCAGCCCCTGAGTTTTGTGCTGTTTTGTGCTTCACGGGGTCGTTTGTAAACTTCAGCAGAAAATGACCTTTATGCTATGCTTTTTAGTTTTTAGTCATTCTCGAGCATCGTTTGCAGATTTTTTTTTCCCTCTTCTCCTGCAGCAGCTGAAGCTGAGGCTGCTAGAATACTCTCTGCTTGCTTTTCACTTAACGCAGCATTTACACAGCCATTAAAGTGTAAGTGAGGTTTATAGCTAAAGCATTTAGCGTCACTCCTGTTAATACTGCTCCAACCACAGTGGAAATTCACAAGGTTTAGCAGCTCTTTCTTCCCCTTTTTTTGGCTGAATATCCTGGCAGGCAGAATTTTAACGGAGGAAGCTTTGACATTATTGGGGGGTGGGATAGGTCACAAAGGATCAGCTTTAGATCAAGTGGGGATTTTATAGTGGGGAAATGGAAAACAAAGAGGAGCCTTGGCTGGAAAGGATCATTTTGGTGCAGGATCCAATCTTGGGACCAGAGGTTTTATCTTCCAAGCTTTCGGACTCGGGGAACTTCAGGTTGTCCTCCACTTATAACCATCACTGAAGCCAGGATTTCAGTTGCTAAAAGAAACATTGTGTTCTGCCCTAGGCTTCTCTAGCAGCATGAAGCCGACTCCTCGTCCCGATAAACCCCTTTTATTTAATTTACAGTGAATTCCTCTCCAGCAAAGTCTTTCCTCTCCCACAGTCTTTCA
>JANHFM010010176.1:225169-238235 GCA_032468115.1 Grayia smithii
CACTTTATCATACAGTCCTTAACCAATTCCGATTCTGAATCCATTTCTATTAAAACATTATATATCCTCTTTATGTGCCCTTGAAGTTAGTGACCTTTTCAATACATTATTCCTGCAAGGACTCCCCCAAAGGGTCTCCGGAATGAAAGGGGGAAATCTTCTTGAGGGAAAGGAGGAAGAAATGCCCCTTCTCTGTGGAGTGAAACAGTTGAAATCTGTGTTAGAGCACTGAAAGAAATGAGACTGGTTTGAATGAAACCAAACTGAATTGAAAGAACAGATGTAGTTATAGATACAAAGATAATTTAATTTAATATAGAAAATAAGTATATGTATGTAAGTCATGAGCCTTGGAAAAAAGTCCTGATAGTCTGTCTAATTGCTAGGCTACTAATCAAAAAGGCTTTAAAACTTTGAGACATAAAAGCAATTTTGTAATGTTTTACTTTAGATCCAAACAAGATTTCTAACATGTTTATCCCAGAAGAAAGTAATTAATGGTTTGACATGGAGGAACACCAACATCGGCCTGCTGTGTCAAATGAGGCAATAAGGGGAATAATGCAGTTTCAAAAAAACTATTTAGAACCCAAAATCTGCCATAGTGCATTGGGGGGAATTTATTTATTTTATTTATATATATATATATGCATGCATGTATGTATGTAAGTAAGTAAGTAAGTCTTGGCGTATTCAGGTTTTTTCCCGTGTAAGATTGAGAGTATCTTGGCGACGTTTCGATGAGGTCACCAAGGTACTCTCAATCTTACATCGGAAAAAACCCAAATACGCCAAGACTTGCATACATATACCCGTGAAAAACATATATATATATGTAAATTTGGAGACTGCCCATCTCCCTCACAAAGCAACTCTGGGTGGTGGAATTTGTCAGGAATTTGTATAACTGTATGATATATTTTAATCTTTTCCTTTGCATCTTTTTTACCAGAAATTCCTTTCTCCAAGCCTATCCAGTGCACGGATGAACAAATGGATGACCTTTGTAATCCATGGGTTAAAAAGGATACCAACAGAGATGTACCTCATTTCTCATCTATTGCGTCAAGAGGAATGGGACCAGACGAGGAAGAAAATTCTGTGGAATCCCTTTCTAAGCTTAATGTCAAGTTCCCACCTACAGATAGTGGTACTGAATTCTTGGAGAGTTCTCCAGAGACTATTCCAATTCTAAACACTCTGATGACTGAAAACGTGCTCCCAAATCAGCCATTTAACATGAACCTTGGGGACCAGGAGGTGAGTTTCAGTAAGATGAACTCTTAACTGTAGGAGTACGAGCAAATGGCTGTACTACTTCAGTGATGCAAAACAGGTCAAAGGTAAGTTTACCCAACCGTCAACTCACCGAAATCTGTTCATCCAGACTGTTTTGAACAAAGCTCCATGTTATATAAAAATATGTTTCTTTATAATTTTGGAACTAGAGACTATAATACAGAGGTCCACAAGTCTTAAAGCTGCCAAGTTTGAAGACCCCTGCTGTAATAGATAGAGTATCTCCTAATTTAATTTTCCCTCTTCAGAAGCTAATGAAAAGAATGTTGGGGCACCTCAGCTGGTTATAATCTTTTAAAATATATACTTTTATTTTTACTTATGATTGATCTGTAAGCTGTAAAATTGAGTAGGGACTTCAATTTATTTCTGCTATATATTTCAAAGGCAAAACTTACTATTTGCTGTCCTAATCAAAAACATCTGCATTAGTTCAGCGACATGTAGATACCAATAAGCTCTGAAACATCTGCCTTAGTATCTATGAAGCATTCTTATCCACCTGATTTATTTTTACATTTGAAAAAAATGAAACCAGAAATTGGTATGTCTCCAAGTACTACCCTTTACCAATTTTTATTCATGCAAGTATTGTTGGGTACATCAAGATCCCAATGAAATAGTAAGACATTGCCTGCCTGGAGCTGATTTGGTTTCTGATAATGCCTATTTTGTTCCTAGACCTGGCCAATTTACTGAGTAGGCAAGTCTCCCATAGCAGCCTTTTCAGGATCACATGCTCGCAATGTACTCCCAATCTCCAAAAATTTGCCTGCGCTTTTATTATTCTCAGTGTATAATAACATGACATATTAGTATTCTAATGGTATTTAAAATTTTGCTATGGAACAAAAGCTAGTGTTCTCCATTCTAGTATTTATTTATATAACTTATTTATTCAATTACTATAGCTGCCCATCTCAATCTTTTAACTCTTGGATTACAATTTAAAACATCTATTACAATTAAAAATATTAAAAATATTTTAAAATAGAAAAATCTCTTTAAAAAAATCACATGATGATAATGCATGTTTTTAAATTAAAATGTATGTTGATTTTACGCAAGTTTACCCATGATGCATGAACGATTGCAAATAAGTGATTCCTTTATAGGTTCTTAGTTTACTTAAGGGCCTCATGTTGCATGCACTCAGATAATTCAGATTTCTTTTTCCTGACCAGTTCAAGCAACTCTCTGGATATAGTCATGATGTATGCATGGAGTTGCTTTAAAACAGGCAGCAATAAGAAAAACCTCATTTTTTATTAATGTTTTATTCTTCTTCATTCCTAGGACAATCTTCCTCTATTTTATGTATTCCAGATGTATAGGACTTCAGAGATGGCTCAGTGAAGCCTGATACATCTGGAAGTCCAATCACAGGAAGTCTGCTTTTGGAACTTAGTATGATATCCTTGGGTTCCTCTCTTTCTCCTTATTTTTATCCTTCTATAGCCCAGTAGTAAAGGGCAATGTTGCTTACAGATAGCCTGGTTTCAATCCTTGCAATCCTTGCAATAGATGCTAGAAAATAATTCTTTACAATGCACAGAAGATTTACAACTTTACTTCTGAAATGACTCAAGATATTTAAACCTTTCAGATAACATCACAATGAGTCTTATGCTTCTCTATCCACTGGCTCAGCCCTGATTGTTTTTCCCATGCTGCTCCACTTCTTTTCTGTCCCTGCACTGTCTTAGCATACTGCTGTGCCATATTGTTGCTGCCCTGTTTCTATATACTGGTAGCAGATTGGGCTTCTATTAGGCTGCAAACCTAAACATGCCCCATAAAGAAATAGATCCTGTTGAACTTAATGCAGCTGCCATCTGAGTAAATTCACACCAGATTGTACTGTGCAGGGGTTCAGATGCAATTTAAATATAATCACCACTTTTATGAACAGTAGCTTCTCATCTTTAAATTGTTAAAGATTACATACGTATACCTTTACCTTTTAGAGAATTTTACAACGTTAACATTCCTAAAGTGTTTGAATTTTTCATACAATAAGATGAAATTTTTACAATGCACGTTTATTTTATTGAGAATAAAAGCTGATAAAAGCATTTACCAGCTACGTTCTAGACAAGACATATTAATCTCATGTAAATACATACAGTATAGATTTCTGAAGACTCCTTCAATTTCTGGAATGTTTGTTCTAATATTGAGAGATGACTGCAATTTGTATAATTGACATGGAATGGGTGTCCACCCAGTCTTGTAGAATCTATTTTTTTTAATCATAAAAGCATGTAATAACCATATCTACTATCGTCTTACCTGTTTTCAAATGATGAGTATCAAAAGAAAACATCTTAAAGACAATGTCTTTCAGAACAAAACTCACGTGAAAAACACTCGATGAGAGTATTTTATCATACATAATTTATATACACACACATACATATACATGCACGTACCAAACTGTTTGTTTTCTTCACTAGCTTTTAGTTTTTCACCTGCGTTATTTGATGACTAACCAGTTTTTGCTTTTCATTGCATCAAATCCTGAGCTGAATTGGTATAAAACAAATTAAACTATTTTTTCTATTACTATGAGGATTCCTGTGGTGTTACAAAGCATCCATTCTATTACTTCTTACTTTCCCTTTTCTCCAATATGTCTCCTGCTTGTTCTTTTAACTAGTTAGACTGTGTATTCATTTCTCAATAGATGGCACCCTGCATTGTATAGTAAAGCATGTGAAACAGTTGGTATGGGATTCTAAGTTGATAGAGAATTATGCAGTTTAAAACAGACAGGCGAATAGAAGTTAAAAGTGTCATAAGTTTAAAGATATTTGGCTAAATTTTTTGTTTTTGAAAAATAAGCACATGCATTTTAAAATTCTGAATAGCCAATACCGTACTATAATTCAGTGATAGCCAGGATGTCTTGATATCTTAAGTGTTTACATTTGGAAAGACAACTGGCGACAGAAAATAGTTCCAATATTTGTTAGTTGTATCCAGGAAGGAATGTAGAACATAAGGCCTTTGATTAAAATTATGTATCTTATCCAGAAACGTAGGCATAAGAAGCCAATGCTACTTTAGACTTCATTAAAGATACAGACACATTTATTTGCTTAAATATTCTGTTACTTTTCTTATCCTTAAATTTTTGCATTCCTTTCAAATATAAATTTGTTTTTATAATTTGTTTTTAACTGATCAAAATCACTGCTCAATTATAGGCAGGAAAAGAAGCTTAAATGCATGGTCCTTTTTAGCAACAGGGGGAAGTGTAAAAGTTCAGTTTTACTAAAAATAATAATGGCCCCAATTCCTTCAGTATGGTAACATGGCTCTGGTAGGGTCCTTCACTTCAAAGACAGATAAAGTTGGCCTGATTTGAGATGCATTCAATGAGACTCTGAGTCTGTCCTCTCCTGATAAAAGTAGGTAGATTCACTCCCTGAGTCAGCTGAAGATAGCTTGAGGCACCTCATTATCTTGCCTGCAGAGTAAATGTAGACAGTATGAAAATGCATTTAAAATGTTTGGATCCTTATATACAGGATTAACCTTGCTGACATCCTAATATTGCTGATTTACACACTTGATTCCCCCATCCTTTTTTTTTTCTTCAGCAGACAAGAATTTCTGTCATGTATTTAGTACATGTGTTAACAAGTAAAGATGAGGAGGGGAAACTTAAATGCAGCGTAATTGGCAACCATAAGTCGTTAGAACTGTGGCTCTCAGTTGATGTAATAAATTTAGCTCTCTCCTTGTAGACTAAACATAAAAACTTGAGTCTGCTTTCTTAGTGTATTGCAGTTTCTTAAACACCTGGATTGAAAACTGTAATAATGAAAACAAGAATGTAGATTGAATTGAACAGTTAGAAATGTTGTGCATCCCTGTACTGTGGCTCATTTAGGGGTCTTTAGTTCAGAATGGATTGCTCCTTATTTTGAAAAAAGCAAATATAAAGGACATGCCACACCTATTAAACAAAGTACTTTAGCATATGCTTAGATATATATCATTTAGAAATATATATCCCAATACTTATACAAATACACAGTGTTTAACCATCTGTCTGAGCCACTCGGGCGGCCATTCAGTTTTTCTTAACTAAAAGCTACGTTAGCAAGGAGCATGCATAAAGTAGGATACAGCAATTAAAATGCTAATTCATTTATTTTAACCAATGGGCTGCAAGTTAAGGTCACCTTTGTTTATCATTAATTGTCTTTGGATTCTTGTTTGCAACTGAAATAAACACATTAGGTAAAGTTTTTCCTTTTAACATGAAGTGGTACCTAATAGTTACTGAATTTTAATTTTATTTTTTTTTAGTATTTCAAACATATATGCATGTTGAAATTATGGAAATGAAAAAATGTATTTCATTAATCACTTAAAAGGCAACTAATTAATTGCAATATTAAAATTTTTGCAAACATTCATAACATAAAAAAGACACCATCAGCAGCAATCCAAAATAAAACCTTCCCAGCTATCTTAATTTTTTCTATAGTGCAAATTTAATTCAAAGAAATCATTTCTTGGGCAATGTTATTTTCATTAGATCATGGATGTCAAGCTATTGCATCACGTGACATATCATGACGTATTACAATATTTTTTGCATTTGTGAAGCTGGGGTGGGTAGGGCCTGCGCATGATGCATCCGGTCCTCAGGCCACCAGTTTGACAGGCCTGTATTAGATGTTAAGTGAAGTTGTTAAATTAAGGGGAGATTTTAAGAGAATTCTAGATGTCTAGTCAAAAGTAAGTTTGATTGTATTCAATGAAACTTATTCCTAAATACCGTAAATAAAACTGAATATTAAATCAAGTTGCAACACAAAACTCAATTGAAGGTTTCACACAGCTTGTTGTTCATTATGGTTTGTTAAACAAGCTACAGTGACCTACTCTGTACAGAATACTAAGACATCACGGGTGAATTCACACATCATACTTACCCAAAAACCAAACAAATCACATTACGGCTTAGTGTCAAGTGTTAACCAGGCCAGTAAATAAAAATTCTCAACAGAAAAAGTTGGTGTGTATATGATCAAATATTACCCAAAAAGCATGAAATGCTCCCTGTTACAGTTATTAAAACTGCCAGTTTAAATGAAGGTGGAGTTGCAAATAAGTAATTAAAAGCACACTTCCATAGCGATACTTAAAACACGCATCAATGCTTAGACAGGTTTCCAAAGCAATTTACACCAACAAAAAAGTACTGTTTGTTAGAACTTGATGTAATTACACCTAATTAGCCTGGAAGGATTGATGACTGACCACAGTACAAGATGTACAAGGTAAATCTGCAAAGGCCCCTTGACAAATCTTAAATATTATTTAGACAAAGCATTAACTCTTAAGAGAAACAGTAGGTGCTTCTCTGTTCCCCATCCCTTTTAAATTAACTACTTTATTTCAAAATTCACACATCAATAACATGGTTAGGAGTAGATATATACATATTTGTGTATGTTGTGTTTAAATATCAAAGAAAACATGCAGATTCAAATGGCATGTTCTTACATAATAAAACAAAGAAATTCTAGAAATATATCCTGGGTTTTGTGCCCTTGTCATTTTGTTATTGCATAATCACATTTTCAAAATACATATTATCTTTAAAAAGAACCCCAGTCTTGAAACACCGAATGAATATTTGCTTACCAAAATTATTCTGGCTTGTGTGCCATAATCAACGAACTCCTTATTTAAGACTTTAATATTCATGTACTTCGGTTGTTTTAAAAGTATGAAGTGCTGATGACATAATGTGAATACCAGTGCCTTAGCATTATAGTTACAGAAGTAAAATATAATGCCTATATTTATCATGCTAGAACTGCTGACCAAATGTGCTAGTTAATGGTAACCAGTTCTAAAATTAAAAAGAAATAAAATATTTTACATGCTTCAGGCTTTAGACCAGTGTTTCTCAAGCGTAGCATTTAAAAATATGTGGATTGCTTTAGAGAAAATCAAAGCTTATAAAATGCTACATATTTAAGGAAACTAAACCACTGTCAGTGAGAACACAACACTGATTATACAGAAAGCATTCACTCCTTTTTCCCCGTTTCTTACAGCCTCGATGGAACTCTTACTGCACTCAAGAAACTGACTTACTGGCACTTGCTTCTGAAGACTCGGAACTCAGTCAGTCAGGAATATGTGAATTCTGTCAGAAAGTGTTCCCACCGTCTCTTACATCCAGGGAGGATTTTCTGAGGCATCTGAATTCACATTTCAACTTGAAGTCTTAGCATCACTGGAAAACAGACAAGTTTTATTTAATTTAATTGTGGATGCTGTCTTTGATCTTGGTCCCAACAGATACACAAATTTCAGAATATAAGGTGGCATTTATAATGATCTGTGGAATTCATGCCCCACATTAATATAATTAAAATCAGATACAAAGCCCTAAATAAATATAGTGAAACTCCTTTTGAATCAACATGTCTTGAGTTAAAACTGTAGTTGAAGAGGGATGCTGAATATTATGATCCAGTCCAATAGATAACAAACAAAAATTGGGATCGTATTTTGTATATAGAACTGATAAGGGTGTATCATCGTTTGTATTTCTAAATAACATTTATTTATTAGTTATACTTTTTTAAACATTTGGCATACCAGTTAAGAGTACATGAAAATAAGTGCTATGCATTTTAGTGCTTGCAAGTACACACTGACCCTTATATTAGGCATTTAACTATGAACAATTTATTAAAGTGAACTTCTTGTTTGTTGCCCTTTTTGTAATAAACCAATGACCCACATGATTTCACCTACTTATAAGTGGTATATTAATGTCAAAATAAACCATAAATGCATTTACATTAAGTATGCATGGAACATGTATGCAGGTATGAAGGCTTTATTCTGTGGCCCTATATTTATTTTATTCCTAGTCAAAAAAAAGGTATTTAGAACAGAACTTTGTAATGTTGTTGATTTAGTAATAGAAAGTGACAATCAGCTACTATTTAAATACAGCAAATACTCTTACCTCTATTACAATAAGACTAGAAGTAGGACTTTCCATATTTTAAAAAAAACCTGCTATTCAAAGTCTGTGTGACATGATCAATTTGGGCTGAGATATAGTGTTTAGTTTCTTATGTCTAATCTTGAACAGATTCATGGACTTCCATGAAGAAGGAAGAAGGAAATGGCTATGTTGCAACAGCCTTATCCTGCAATGAATATCCTGCTATGTGCTTAACTAAAGCCATTGAAGGCAAAGGGTTCTGTCATTTGCAATTCAGTCTGTTGCATACAAGAAATTTATAACTAATGCGCAAAAACATTTTCCTTATTGGAGTGTCCTCCATAAAAAATATTTAATAAATATCCAGGACTTTGACTTTGTTCAGACTGAGAGGTGAGGCAAAGCAGGGTTAAGCCTGGTTTGTATTTGGGTAGGGGACGTGCAGCCAATATCTATGAAATTACTAGGAATCCAACTCAACTCCACAGGCTTTTTGTTTTCTTTTTTTTAACTAAATGGCACTCAGATCAGGGGTGGGTTCTACTTACCTTTACTACTGGTTCTCTTCCTGCACACGTACGCGATTTGCTTGCTTCACTCACGCGCACGCCTAAAGTGCGCTACCGTGCATGCACACTAACTTTTCCCAGGCAAAACCTCGAAACAAGCACTCTGTGCATGCGCAGAGTGCTATTTTCAGGGGTTTAACCCAAAAAACTTAAGTTCGGGCGCGCGGGTGGGCCCAAGTTTGGGCCGCGGAGAACCAGTTCGGTGACATCATAACGTCACCACTACCGGATTGCGCAAACCAGACCGAACTGGAAGCAACCCACCACTGACTCGGATATTAAATATACAGGAAAAACTTTAGTTCCTTGGTAGGTGAAATCCAAGTTTTGCACACAGTATCACTGAGATTCAGCCCCCATCATTACCAGAGCTGGAGATATGGAGAATCATTACAAACAATGCAGATAATATTGAGCAAAAGGGTAGTCCTCAACTTACGACCACAATTGAGCCCAAAATTTATGTTGCTAAATGAGACATTTGTTCAGTGAATTTTGCCCCGTTTTACTACTTTTCTTGCCATAGTTGTTAAGTGAATCACTGGTTAAGTTAGTAAAATGGTTGCTAAGTGAATCTGTCTTCCCCATTGACTTTGCTTGCAAAAGGTGATCACATGGCCCTGGGAGATCGCAATCATCATGAGTCAAAATTCAGAATCTGAATTTTGATCACATGACGATGGGGATGTTGCAACAATCGCAAGAGTGAAAAATTATCATACGTCACTTTTTTCTGTGCCATTGTAACTTTGAACAGAATTGTTGTAAGCCAAGGACTACCTGTATCTAATTCTATATAAGACCCCTTATATATAAGCACATAGTCAACTGTTTAAGCTTAGGAGAGGTGAACCAAAATTCCTTTCTCCTTTTGCTACATTGTTCATAATGCAAGTTCCTAATAGTCAAATCCAGTGGGTTTTTTTTAATCTTAGCAACTTCAAAAAAGTGTTGTTTGGGGTATTCTGAGAGTTGAAGTCCACATCTTAAAGTTATTAAGATTGAAAAACATTGGTGTAGTCAGTCCTAAATTTACAAATTTTCTGGTAAACTGAGGACTGACTAGGCCAATGATTCCAGCCTAGGTTATTTTCATCTTTCTCTAAACTGACTGGTATTATGACTAATCTTAAAACTGGAAACAAGAAAAAAAAAAGAATTATAATTGTGGGATATCATAGATGAAGTTTGAAACTTCGAGATCAGCGGCCTCCAACTTTTTGGGCCCCAGGGACCAGTTCCATGGAGAAAGGGTTTTCCACAGACTGGAGAGGACGTGGTTTTGCATGCTGCCTGCATCCCGCAGATGGGGCTTCATTTGTTTGCAGAGACCAGTTGCCGGTCCACGGACTGGGGGCTGAGCATCCTGTTCTAGATGTTGAACTACAACTTCCAAAAGTTTCAGGCCATCATGACCAACAATGAAGGATCCAGTTATGGATCAGCAATATCTGAGATTCCCTACTTCTGAATTAAGAAGAAACTGTACTTTAGTAGTAGAGTCACAAAGACCTACAGTCAAGTCCTCAATCTCCAGTTTAAAACAAGATTAGTCATTTATATTGAGCTTATTACAGTAATCCATTTTATCTACTACAGTGTAGTATTTTTCAGGAAGCTTTACAAAATGGATAAATGCAGCCTACTGAACTTTTATACCAGATGTAAGAATTTGTACAGTGATCAGTTTTAATAAAGTGTCAATACAGTAGAACCTCTGGTCACAATCATAAATCGTTCCATAATTTTGGTCGCAACCCAATTTGGTCATGACCCGAACCTAATTTTGGAAATTTGGAACTTACCAAACAAATGGCACAAGAAGGGGAAATTGGCCAGAGGAAAAAAAAATGTGAATTTTTTGGCCGGAATCTGATTTGGTCATGGTCAGAAGCATTTGTGACCAGAAGTTCTACTTAAGTGCAATTAAAGGATTTTTTTAACTTTCTCAAAATGTCTTGTGTGGTGATGCCTTGCACGATTTGTTACTCATTTGGTCATGCAAACATCTTTTATAATTTTGGTTACAACCTCTAGGATATCCTTGACAAGCTGTTAACTACCTTTGTGCTAAAATAAATATTCTACAGATTTTACTTGTTTTGTGCTCCAGAATATTTTTGGTTTTTCAAACTTTTTACAAATGTATATATGAGAGGAACAGAGACCTCTTCAGGCCTGCTTGTTTATGCTGCTTTGGAGGATGTATTTGGGAAAGAAAACTCATGGCGTAGCTTGAAAATAGCGTCTGATCCTAAAGTTATGTTTAATATATTTATGTTATGTAATCCTTCAATCTACAGAATGCTTCTGTGTTAACAAAAACAATCAAACTGGACAACTGAAAAATGAGAGGGAACTGCTAGTTTGTGGAAAGGGACTTCTAGAATATAAATTGAGAGCAAACCTCATTCCCTACTTGCATTGATGATATTAACTAGTTTGGGTAATGAAACCTCTGCAAGAATACAACCAAGTCCAGAGGGCACCAAAGAGCCCTCATTTCAACCTGTGCTACATTGTATAAAGGGACTTTATTAAAAGGGACCTCTAGTTTGCACAAGTAAACACAAGGGATCCCATCAGTCTCAATATGCACCCATTATATCTGATTTTGGGAATTAAGAAAGACAAGCAAATCATTACATTACAACCTCACTAAGGTAGAGAGCTACTTGTCGCACTGTCAACATTACACTGCAAGAATAATTCACCTGTCTAGAAATAACCGCTTATCCAATCCATCAGATTTTATTTGTATGTATGTCGCCCTAAAATTGTTTTTTTATGATACAGAAAATAATTCAATTTACAGAATGAGCTACAGATTAAATACAAGATTCCCCCTCCCCAGCAATTTCCAGCCAAGCAAGATGAGTGATGGTACAATAGATAGATAGTAAGTACAGTGCTGTCTGACAATAACTTTGTTCCTTAAAGGGTAAAGAAATCCTGTTCTAGATTTCTAGAATTGTTACAGATAAGGCAGTCAATGATTTTCAGCCTGTGGAGCACCACAGATGCAAAGTCAAAGAGTATATATTGTATATTAACCTCTCAGTATCTCCCATCGTTGAGTAGAGGCATTGTCTTGAAAGCAAAATTCTGCCAAGGCCTATCTTAACAGGATGCCACTGTATACATACCCCGATTTGACCATTGTAGAAAGCAACTACTTGTAAGCAAAAAACCCACACGGGGCCTAGCGAATATATGGCATTCTGCCCTCCCGGATTACGCTATGATATTTAACTAGGGATGGGTAGGAAACAATGAAGAATGAATGTGTTCCTCCCGGAGCTTTGGGGGAGGGAGGAGCAGCCATGCCCGTCTGTTACCAAAGGAACCTCAGGCGGTAAGATGGAATAAACGCGGCCTTAGCTCAGCAGAAATGACTGGATTCAACAGAGGCCCGTCTTGTTTTTAACGCGCAATAATGGAAGGAAGCAGAAGTTGAGGGAAATGAGAAATCCCTCCCCTATTACCCCACCTCGGATAAGGCGCTATTGCCATTCTCTCCCTTCCCGTACTGCATAAATAAACTACGGAAGGGCCCGTTTTCCATGCTCCGGCAAGCGAGCTGGGGGGGGGCAACTTCCAACAAAACGCAGCAAAGGAAGAAAGGCACCGCGGGGCGAGGAAGCTCGTCCGGGGGAGCCACGTGCGGCTTTTGCCTTGGATTCCTTTCCTCTGCGCTCGTCGCCTACGCGCCGCAGCGCACCTTTCTTCCCTGGCTCTCTCCCGGCTACCTCGCCAGCTGCTTCTTGCAATGCAGTCCCCGTAATTAGGCTGTCACCGCTTGTTAGAGGCGAGCGGGAAACGCTCTTGTGACAGATTCCACTAGTTCATCGAGGGGGTGCGATTTTCGAAGGGAAATTTAGTATATTAATTTGAGGTCTCAGCTCTGTCCTTTTCTGGAGGTTCCCTCCGTAGTTTGTTTACCGCCACACTCAGCTAGACTTTCTTTCCCTTCGCCTTCCAGCCCGCCAAGAAGCGCCAGATCTGAGGCAATCCACCATGGCAGCTCGGCCGGAGCCGCGCGGCCTCCCTTGCAACGATCTGCCGTGAGCTGAAGGGGGCGTGCTAGAACTGCCACACCCAGCGGGCCCGGGAATGCTCGCCAGGGGAAGCCGGCGACCGACTGAAGCGCTTCCTTTCGCCCGCGGCGGAGCTCAGGCGTTCTCTCCTCTTCCCCCTCCCCACC
>JANHFM010010176.1:302316-316287 GCA_032468115.1 Grayia smithii
TGGCTTGTGCTTAATTGTAAGCCGCCCTGAGTCTCCGGAGAAGGGCGGGATATAAATGGGATTAAAAAATAAATAAAAGAAAAATTCAAAGCACATTGTGAATGTCTCCTTGAATGGTGATAAAATGGCAACCAAATTGCCAAGCTTGGAGCTGAGACCAACAGCCCAACTACAACCCGAGCTACTTATATTCAAATACATTTCAGTTGAAAAGATGCCCATGGATGTTTATACAACTGCTACCCACTGGTTTCAAAACATAAATGAGAGCCATTTTATCAAATAGCAGCATTGACTTTATTAGTGCCACAGAGATTACTTACTGTCATTTTTAAATTGATAAATCATTTGTAGTTTGCATATTATTTTAAAATACGATCTACAGCAGTAATAAAATTGTAAGAAAGATCATCAGAACTATTCATACAACAAGTACCCTAATTAATACTTTGGTGTATTTTTTAATGTAAATGTAAAATGCCTGAGCAAAAAGTGCTTGTGTTCAGACATGAGGCTGAAAGGAAAGCAAATTATCTCTCTGTTGTGAAGACATTCCAAAGTAAAAGTGCCACCACAGAGAAGGCTTGCTGTTTTGCAAATGCATAATATATTTCTAATACTCAGAAATATCAATGCACTTCTGAAGATCTTAATGCATGAGCAAAGTTTACAGGTGAAGGTATTCTTTTGGCTACCCAATGGCTGAGGAGCTAGATGTAAAACTATTCCTTTTGACTTCATACTGTGAGCTGCATTTATATCTCTCCATATTTTCAATTCTAGACTTTCTGCTTTAATACAAGGTAACTTAGGATACAGACATTATTTTTCTCTCTGAAATTGTATATTTCATTGAATTTTTAAGACTGCACTATTAGTTTAGGTATTTACTTTAGGTGATTGTGTAACTTATCAAGAGTATAGTGTATTACCCAAAGCAGCACTTTTCTTTTTAAATTTTATAACAAGTATTTGCATTTTGCACTTTCTTCCAGGTGCTTCTCAGTGAATACTGTTTAAAAATACATTTTTAACACTATGCAATTGGAATACTTCTCCTGAGCCTCATTCTTTAACACAAGAAGAGATTAATAATTATTGAAATTTTTCTTAGTTAGAAAATTAGGAAAAGAGACACATGCTGAATTTAATATATTAACTGTTACTTTGTTCTTGCAATGCAGCATGGTGTAATGGTTAAGGTGCTAGACTAGGCGTGAGGAAATCCAAGTCCTCGCTTAGACATGAAAGCCAAATGTGTATCCTTGGGCCAGTCACTTCCAGTTCAGTCCTAATCAGCACACCACTCTGCATAAGATCTTATTGCATCATGTACTGATAAATTTCTTGTAAGAACAAGGTGACACAAATAATTAGACTCTGCAAACATACAAGACAAATACTAGGGAAAAAGCCTCAACATTTTGTTTTGTTTTGCTTTTTGTCTCCGGGGATCTATTTTGATAGTGTGGCTTTGTGATAAATACGTCAACATGTTTTTAAAATAAGCAAGAAAATTGGTAGCTTTCAGCCTCCTTTGGTTAAGTAATGACAACATAAAGTAATCTGTCTCATTATGAAGGACACCTTTTTATAAGATGGATTGTCCAAGGTGTGAAGCTAGTCCAATTTGTCCAGGAAAGCAGAAATCTAGAGGCAACTTGCATCTAAACATGGAAAACTGAATACTGATTGCCTGGATTGCCTCTGATTGAATGGGAACTGTACTGCCATTGCACACTGCAAAGCATTACATCTTTTCAAACAAAAGTAAAAAAAAATGGTTGAGTGTTTTCCTCCATACTATGTCTCATGCTGGTCTGGAGGTTCTCAAACATTTGAGGACAGATTTGGGGGTTTACAGACAATAGGAGAAATGGTCTCTTCCAGCTTCAGTTAGTTGAGGCGTCCACTAAAATCAAGTCTTTCCAGAGCATAAACACCTTAGGGGTGCAATCTGCAGTATTTTTCTACATATAGAATATTATTAATGTATGGAAGTTTCTGAAATGCAATTGAACAACTGTAGAAACAAGTCTTTGATAAAATGGGAGAAAAATCCTGCTTACAGAGGTGTTGAAGGTATTTTTTAGACTAAAAGCTGAATAGAAGACCTTTGGAAAATCATGAAATTCTGATGCATTTCTGCTTGTTAATGCCCTATTAGCAAAATAAGACAGCTTTCACTAATTGTTTCTATATCCCCCTGCCTTCTAAAAGCTATTCTGGACAATCGGAGGATTCAACAGGGAAATGGTGGTGGCATGTAGTTCGAGGAGCCCCAAGAGGAAGGAGAAATTGGGAAAAATGATTCAATTTTTCTGTAAGAGGCAGTAAATGCTAGAAGAAATGCCACTGTTGATATGTACATGCATATCATTAATATTGTAATAATAAATTACAATTTACATGTGAAAATAGATTTTGAGTCTCTTTTACCTACTTATATCCATGCTTGGATTTGGACTCCATCATCACTTACAGGACTGTACAGGATTGTTAATTTGTAGTATAACTAGATTTCTCTGAGGTATTTTGTATCTTATTAGGTAAACCTGGAAGATGAGTAGAGTTGGTCTGGTTAGCATTTCTATGTGGACCAGAATCCCAGGCTCTCGGTTCAACTGGGATTTTGAAAAAAAACAGAAAAACAAAAACAGAAGCCTAGGAAAACCATCTATGCAATCTCGCCAAGGATGGATGCAATCATCAAGAACTGAGCTGAACTTTTTACTTTTTATCTCAAGATTAGATTTAGACATGTGACTGCTGTAATTGGTAGGATTTCAGCAATTTGAAAGTTGCTGTCGTTATTGTGCATGCCAGCTCTCCTTATATGATGGGATTTCACAGAACTATAAAAGATTCATAGTCTTCCTGTGTTTTAAAAAGGTTCCTTTGGGTTAAAAAGTTATGCCTGATTGGTTACATGTGAATTGTTTTCTATTATAACAGATTCTCATTCAAATACTTTTTTTACTTTTGAAGGTAAAATGTGTTAATAGCTTTATCTCCCAGAGCATTTTAACATGAGCATTGTATGCATTATTCTCTGTTTTCCAATACAAATTAGAATACAGTAAATATTGGTGATGAAATATTTATAATATTTGAAACTTTTCTTCATGAAACGTAATGCACGTTATGTGGGATAAACTTTTATATGTGTGATGTGTAAAATTACTCTCTTTTAAGTAGAATATAGATTGGTTGGTTATAAACTATATATTTTGCCGTGATGCATGTCCAACTTAAAAATGAGAATGAGATTCATATGCCCATGACTGACTTGAATTGAATTTTTTTAAATATATTTCTAAATTTAAAAGCAGCTTATCTAAAATATTGCACACTGTGTATAATATCACATAATTATGACAAAAGTCTAAATAAACAATTCCAACATCCAGCATACACTTTTAGAATTAGACCCAAACTACTTTTGAAATTTCCTCGGTTTTTGAAAGCAGTTTACTTTCTTTAGCAAAGAATTCCTATTGTTGCAAGGAAACAAAATAGTATACTTACAACTGTGTAAACTAAAAGAATGTGTTAATTAGTACCATTTTCTGCTCTACCTGTCTGTTTCAATGAAGCATATAGAAGTCAAAATCTGACCTTTTACATGTTTTTGAGACCACCTGGATATTGTTGTGATACCCTTTGGATTTAGACTTAATGTGGATATAGTTTTGCTGCTCCTGGCTATGACTCACTACATATTTCTGATTATCGGTTGAAGAACTCTGCATTCAAGCTTTAGAAGTGGGCACTCCCATATCTCTCTTTTCTGTCCCCAGGAAGAGAAGATACCCGCCTATAATAAGCCATGGTTTGTTGAATTCATAGTTTGCTTTCAGCTAAGTTCCCAGAACATTGATTTTGGATTCAACAGTACATTTGGATGCGACTATTACCTTCTGGAGAAAAAGAGTTAACAGTTAACAGTTTTTTAAACTAGTTGATTGCACTTTTTCTGACACCAAAGTGTATATTAAGGAAGGTAGGGTATGGGTGAATTTTTCAAGAACTAAAAATGGGCTTTTTTAAAAGTTAAATTGTAATACATACACAGTATTCTGCACTATTATTATTTTTTTGCAACAAACATGCAGAAGAGCAAATAATTCTCACTTCCCAAATAGCAGATGTAGGTATGCATGCTTGTTCATAACCTTTATAATGAGCAGCATTAGAACCATTCTCTTGTTCTTACATTTGCTGGTATCTATAATGTGCACAAAGCACATTATATGTGAGAGATAGGACATAGCAATACAATTGCAATATTCTCAACAACGGTTCAGAATTTACCCATATTATCTGGTAAATTTAAATTAAGTGTTCTTGCTGCATTTCCTCTTCTGAATTTTAAAATGTCATTTTGAGTGCACAATAGCACTGACAGCTGGTGACATGATGACGTGGGTGGGTAAATAACCCAGAGTAACACTGTATACAGCCCTCAAAAAGAGTAACCGAAATGCTAAAAAGTCTGTCCTTCGTTACAGAACACTATATCTTGTCATATTTGCTTAGTGCAACTTCAGTTCAGTGCTTTAAATGGTACCCAGGGGAAATAGCTAGAAAGGTAGATCTTTTATTTTAAAAATGAGCATGGAGGAGGGGTGACCTGTCTCTTAGCCGTGTTAGCACTTCTACTGAAATAAAGAAGCAAGAATTGCAAATAGCTATTTTGTTTGAATAATCGGCTTGCCAATTAGCCATCAAGTGCTTCCATCTGTGAAATTGTTGATCAGATGGGTTGGTTGGGACACTTCCAGATTAGGGCATTGTACATGGCACTTGAAAACTGTCACTTTGAAAGGTTTCAAGTGCTGCACTGCTTGATGCTGTAGAATTGATAAAACCTGTAGCACTTAAAAGACCTGCCACTGATCTAAAAATCTTGTTGAATCTACTACTGGTCTAATATATGTAGATCTTAACCCTGTAATCTAATTTCATTTTGGATTATGCAATAGTGATGCCTTTTAAAAGGACTAAATCTAAGGACTGTTTCTTTTAATATTTCAAGATCAATGTAGTAAGGTTGCTTTCAGATACTGCCTTAGGCCTCCCCTTTGAAAACTTTATGAAGTTTGATATTTCAGTAGTCTAATGTATTAGGAATTACTGTAATATCTTTTGCCATTTATCTGCCTACAGATAAATTTTGTATTTTTATTTAGCTGTAGTGACATTTCTAAAGCTGTAACCTTTTATAAATATGATCAGTCAGATTTAAAAGATAGAATAAAAACATATGTTAAAGAATATTGGTCCACAGCTTTTCCTAAATAGTTTCTTGAAAAAAAATATATAAATGTAAGATGAGGGGACTTTTTATATTGGTCTTATTATGCTCAGATTGCCCTTTCCTGTTCTGCTCTTTAAGTAAATTTTGAAAACGTGAAGCTGTGAGTAGAAGTCCAGTCTTGCTCCCAAAAAGGAAAAAAGAAGGAAACTTGCTTCTAGCTTGCACATTTCTTCTTATGTATTGGGCTAAGCATATTGGGCTATCCTAAACACTACAAATCCTCTTTTGAAGATAGGAAAGGAGGACTGAATCCCTATTCTTAAGTGTTTTACTACTGTATTTAACTTCTTCAGTAATATAACTGAGTTTAAATGTCTTTAAAGTTTTCCCATGAAATGAAAATAATAGAAATCTGTGTAAATATTGAAATGATTCGACAATGAGGCATAGACAACTACTTGCAGCCTTTTATTCCTTTCCAAAAAATATAGCTTTCAATGTGGCTTTGCTTAGGGCAGAGTCACCATATCAACCTGTTTGCATTTCCACTTTTTAAACATTGACTCTTCTCTCTTTGACTGCTGCTCTCTTGGTCATGCATTTTCTCTTAATTAATTTATATATAGTATTATTTAGATTATTTTAAGTCATAAAATCCAAAACATACATATAAACACAAATATTCTGCATCTTTTCTCTTCATTCTCTTTAAAGCATTGTAAATGTCTGTAGCTGTTCTGTTTTTAATGTTCTGATAACCTCATGGATGGAAAATAATTTCTACTGTATCTAAAAGGATACAGTATCTAAAGGAAATCTTACAGTACCTTACTATAAAAAAAGATATTTTGTTCCTGTACTGTTTTCACTTCTTCCATCCTAATTTCTTTTACAAGTATTTATAGACTGCTACAAAGTTATTTAATCAACTACAAAGTTTCTCACTGCATTTCATAAAGTAGACTCTTTTATGGTTTGTTACTTAGTAGAGTGCAGATATCATCTAGTATAATCTGTGGGCCCAATTTAATGTTCAAGAAGTAGTCCAAAGTATCAGGGGTGGGTTCCACTCACCTTCGCTACTGGTTCACAATGGGAGTGCGTGCACGCGGCACTTCTGTGCATGCGCAGAGCGTCTCTAATGACATCTGGCCGGGGGGGAGCAGAGCCTCTTGCCGCCATTACTACTGGTTTGCAAGATCCGGACCAAACCAGTAGCAACCCACCACTGCAATGTATTCTGGATTGGTCTGGACATAGGTATTCCGGATCATTGCAGGATCAGAAGTGTAAATTTTAAAAAATGATCTTTATTATTCTGTATCCTAATATGGAAGGAACTGTCTATATTGCCTTTGCTTTTTAGCAGTCTAGAATGAAATTAGCAAGCAGGGTGATGGGAAGGTGATATGCAAAATGTCATACAGGTTGATACAATGATTTTTAAATCCATGCTAATTTTAAATATAGGTAAATACATAGCTGTCTGACTGAGATAAACTGGTGAAATTTGCAACAGTAGTAGTCCCTGCAATGAAAAACTGCTAACAAGTTTGTAATGGGCACAATTAAAAATGTTTTGTGCAAAAAGAACAGGTGTTTGTAACAAATTATGATATCTGTTATGGCTGCACTGTAGTTGATTGTTGCTGATTAAGATGGAAGTATAAAGGGTTAATTCACTTTTATATTACCTTTCATAAAATAGAGCAGCATTGAGTCTACAATTTTGTTTATAATTTGTGATGGTCGTTAAGCGGCCTATCACATGACTGCCCAGTTTTGTGACCTTTTTTTTAAATGGTCATTAAGCAAACAGAGGTCATTAAGCAAGCCTGCTGTTTGCTACAGAACATTTTTTCCATCGGAAATCTGAAAGTTAAGACTGGTTTCCAGCAAAATCATTGTAAATTGCAGTGATTGCAAGACACAGCAAATGGCCGTCATTGAGCACTGGTTGCTGAATACCCAAAATGTAGCCAGATGACCGGGTTGGGGTGGGGTTTGTCAGAAATTTGAATCTGAAGCCTGTTGTCGTGTTAAGGGGTTGCTAAGTGACCGGTTATAAGTCAAGGACTACCTGTACATTGATTAAAAATAGTCACTGCTCAACATGAGAACCTGGAAGTGGAAATGAAGTGAATCATAAAACAAGGTCATTAAGTAAACACAACAGTCAATAAGGAAGTCCACAGTTCACTATGGAGCATTTTTTGCCAGAAAACTAACGTAAGCACTGGTTTCTGGCAAAACCATTGTAAATTGCAGCCATGTGATTGCAGGACACAGTGAATAGCCATAAATGAGGGCCAATTGCCGAACAACTAAAATGTGGTCAGGTAAGGAGGGGGGATGTTGTCAGAATTTTGAGTCCTGAGTAACTTTTTTGGAGGCCTGTCATAACTTTAAGCAGTTGCTAAGTG
This sequence comes from Grayia smithii, assembly GCA_032468115.1. NCBI lineage: Eukaryota > Metazoa > Chordata > Lepidosauria > Squamata > Grayiidae > Grayia > Grayia smithii. The sequence continues at coordinate 310,000 of JANHFM010010176.1, forward strand.
ATCCATCATAAGTGGAGGACTACATGTATACCAATTAAAATAGAGTCACTGCTCAACATGAGAATCTGCGAGTGGAAATGGAGTGAATTATAAAACAAAAATATTTCTCCTTCATCCAAAATCTTTCCACGCGTCAAGAAATTGCAACAATGGCCTAATTGAAAAGATCACTCTGATTTCAGGTCACTCAGTGTTTGCCTTCCTTAAATTTCTGTGATGTTTAATCTAAAGCTCATGAGGCCTAAAAGTATGTAATAGATTGGTTTCACGTATTGGCCATGCACGCCATATCACCAGTATACCCAGTATACATAGTCCCAGATCTTTACTTGTTGATCTGAACAAGTCCGAATGGGAGTTCTATGCATGTTACTTTAAGATGCATAGTCTATTGTGCACCCAGGGATCCTGTAAATCCTGTCTCCAGTTTGCAGAAATTCTACTTTCTTTTAAATTTACACTGTGAGACCTCTGATTCAATTGTCACCTGCATACAGTAAGGCAACACCCAGAGAGTGAATCCAGGTATGCAGGGAACTAAAGGAGAAGGACCAGCGTACTCTATCCAGTTCTACAGATCAAGAGTCATAGGAAAGATTATATAACTGGTTGAACAGTGCTTGATTAACCTTACAGTGGAACAGAAGTTTACGCCTCTTATTTGGCCTACAGCTACTACTACTACACACAAAAGCTGTCAAAATGGTGGTTTTTAGATGTGTTCTCCATATATTCATGTTACTAAAATTATTAAGTGGCCCAATTATTACTTCATTCTATTTCTGTGCTTTTCCATTCCTAAGACTTAATGTCAATTGTGCCTAATATCTTATTAGGCACAATTGCAGTAATGTTACCATTTCCTTTGTTAAAGAAAATCATTTGTCCCAGACTTCTATTGTAAGTCTGCAGACTGTTGTACATTTCAGAATACTTGTACCCTTGATTACTTATAGTCTCCATGTAGTCATGTGTGTCTTAACCATTAGATCATTCACAGATTACTTCTGGTATATAGTGCATAATAAACCATATACATAATACAATTATTTTTAAGAGGAAAATGCCTCTTTTTGTGCCATCTGAAGTAGCACACACTCTCAATTGTCTGTAGGTGTAACAGCTGAAAATCTGTACTCCAAGAGTTAAGTCAGCATGAAAGAATTCATTTCCACTTTAATGACCTAGCCTTGCTGGGTTAGGACGATGGGGAACATGCTTCTGACTTGCACTCCTATTGCCAATTAACACCTCCTATAACAGGTTGTCTCAGCTAGTCATTGAGGCAGAGGCAGTAGAAATAGTTTACATGCATCTTGTTTTTCACACTAGTTGTTTAATACTCATAAAATTAAGCATTAAAAGGTTCCTATTTTTATTTTATTGGGTAAGAATAAACATGACAGTGTTGGATAGTTGTACATTTGCTTATGTCTGTTTTGTGTTTATATTTTAAAGGGATTTTATCTAAAAAGAATGGATGGAAATTATATTGGATCTAGCTATCTAATAATTTTGTTACGGAGGTATCCTTTATAATGACATTTTTAAGAAATGGACCACTTTTTTCGCATTTAAAAACTTTTTAAATGTAGCATGGTTAAATGAGGAAGATTATTCAGTAGGAGTTTTAAGTGATTTTCTAGGTCTGTGGTTCTTTTTGTAGCTGTGGCTTTATTTATTTTCCATCATTTACATTTAAAGAAATGTATGGTGACGTAAAGGGCAGTGCTCTAAAATGACACTGATTCATGATAAATCAGCAGGTATTCTAATAACATAATAAAACTGGCTAAATAATTGATACCAGTTCACACTAAGAGAAAGGTGGAGTAATATACCTAAAAGTGTTAACAAATTTGCTAAAAGGCCTGAGTAGATAACACTTTAAGGCGTTAGTTTTATGCTGTTAGAATGGCAAATGCCTTTTTTAACACTTAGTCAACAAGGGCTGCCCAAGGATAAGTCACAGCTTTTATAGTTGGATTATATTCGAATGCTCATGAAGAAAACTAATGCCTCATTTTAACCTCACTGGATTGATTGTCTTGATCTTTCTTCTATTAGATTTTTAGAAACATTGTATATGTATTTTAAAATGCAAAAAGGTTTTTTAATTGTAAAAAACTATCTTAAAATCTGCATTAGCTAATAAGGAATGGCTAAAAGAAATGATTGATGCAGCTTACAGCTGATGCGATTGCCCTGCAGGCAGGTCAGTTCACTGTCTAACACTTGGTAGACAGTTTAGTCAGAAAGAAGCATCTGTTTCTTTTCTTAAAAAGTATAATCAGGAATGATTTTCCTCACTTGTTTTTGTATGCACTGGATACAAAAGAACTTTTAAAAGCCATAAAGTTGTGTTATTTTATTTTTGTGGCTTACTTTAGTTGTAAGTAAATGACCAAATTTAAAGGCTTGCTTCGGTTTTAGTCTTTGGTGATGTTGTTAGCACATTGATTCTCTGGGGATTCTCATGCATCTGGTATATCAGCGAAAAGTATATTTACTTTTCATCACCTTTGTAGATCACTGGTTGGAATGGAAAATGACAGGCAGATGTGGTTTGATGTATAATCTTAACAATTTAATATACAAGTGCTGTGCATCTTCATTAATGTTGCCCAGTGGTAAATGGGAAGGGAAGGTAGGGGAGAAAACACAAGAATCTTCTACAGTTTGTGGCGTACAGATGTGCCATCTTGCATATCAGTGAGCTTATACATAGGTACAGAAGAGTGTAAAATAATCCATCATTCTGGTGGAACTAAGGGTGCCCAATGCATCTTGCTATCTACAGACAGTCATTTTCTGGCCATCATTCTTGATTGTAATTTGGTGGATCAGTATCTGTGTGTTTCTTCTAGTCTCTTAAAATAATTTGCTGTAAATTACTGTAGTAAGTATTACAAAAGTAAAAATTATTTACTTTTATACTTAGGATGGTAACTAAACAATTTACATGACTGAAGATTTTAAACACAGTTTTGTTTAAATAGATATCCAGAATTTTGCTTCAAAACAGTACCATAATGACATTTATGGACATATATTTGTGTCTCGTTCTGAAAGTATTCATTCTGAAATACCATAATATTCAGAAAAAGTGTATGATGGGGTAGCAATTATGCACTCTTATACAATACATTTTCAAATGAATATGCAAATAGGCTCTATGACTGAAGTGGCATGTGTAAGGCTAGTTAAAGATAGCAAGCTTGGGATAAAAGAATTGATTCTCAATTGTATCTGAGAAACATATATCAATGGAATGACAACATGCAATGTAATTGATTCATTTGCCATTATTAACATCCTGAACACCAGATCTATTCTAACGATTGAGGAACCCTCAAGATTAAGCACTATAAGTAGAATGAGAAGTCTTGTTGACCAAATGGCTGTTGGCTTATATCAAATGAAACTATCTAGTTTTTCCTTGTTAACCATAATATTTGGCATAAGATTTTAAATCAACTAGTTGAATACAGTATATGTAGAGCACATTAGGGAAATTTATTTAGGAAATTTTGGAAGATAGAAGAGGGTATAGCAATATAGTTGTATACTAACTTGTGGTTAAATTAAGAAACTTTGTTGACATCAGTGAAGGCAAAGCACTAATACTTAAAAACCCCTAGGGAAAAAGATCTCTAAGCAAATACACAAAATAACATAATAGTTCAAAAACTAATATTAGCAGAATGAAGTTACATTCTGTACTTAGTATTATTTTAAATAGTAATATGAGGACCAATTGTGTGCTAAATCCAAATTATTTAACAGTAATACTGCTTTTTCTCAAAAATTAATTGAAAATGATGATTGTGTATAAAAGGAGGAAATGGAATTAAATATTCCAGAGTTCTGAATGGTAATGTGGAGAGATCAAAATCGCTGAAACTTTGTTAGCAAACTTTCTGCCACTAAATTTTATATTTTCTTATATAGTCCTTATAAAACATTCTTAATAGTTACCCATGCTCCCCATTAATTATTTTCCTAATGGCTATCATAAAACTTCTGTTTCATTGTTCAGCTTTTGCCATTAACTGCTCTCTCATTTGTAGTATTTAGAGTGAGGTCATTTGCAGGAGTTAAAAGCAGGATTTTTGAATTGTAGGCTGAATTTTTTGAATCTCCTGTAATATCCATTTCATCTTTGAAAATTCACATATTGATATTTTAGGGCTAAATAGATCGTCATTATATTTAAATAGTTTAAATAATTTTAAATATAATGAAACAATCTAATAAAGTGTTAAGTAGAAATGCCTATTGCATGCTTGATCATTAGCATATATTGGTGGTGGTAAGTTCTGTGAAGTTATCCTTGGTCATAAACCACAATTAAAAGATTACGTACTACGTCATTATTCATAGGAATTGCATAATTTTAATTTTGCAGTGCTGTAGATGGCATTCTGCACTTGAACAATACATAATTTTGGCCTTGGTCGTCATTCACACCTGGGACAATTGTGCTAATTTTTTATTAGCTACTCATAAAGCAAAGAGCAGAGTATTTTGTTCACAGCTTTTCTGCCTAGGGATTGGAGGTCCATTTTTTCTCTCACTGCACCAATGGATCTGCAAAATGCTCCTGTAGCCTTTTTCCAAGTTCTCTTTAACTAAAAACTGATGAAGCAAAGGGAAATTGTGTTTGTGTTGGTGCCAGTTAATCATGCTAGCCTAGCAGCATTTATATTCACACCACTGTAAGAAACATGTAGTTAATTGGAGATTGTGTGTATGTGAGAAGGAGAGGGAGAGGGAGAAAGAACAGTATGTATAATTTATTATTATTATTATGACTAGATAAATACTGCACAACCAAATAGATTTGACTGGAATTGAGAGATATATAAATAATAATTGGCATTGTATGAATGAGAGAAGGATCTGTGTAATCTTCATAGGTGCAGGGTCAATACTAACTAACAGTGATAGGGTTCATGTACTGTGCTAAGATACAATGTGGCATGTAAGGTTTTGGTTTAATATATAGAAATAAACATTATGCTTATTCATCAAACCATGGCACTGGGGTATTGCAGTGTGTGAAGCCCGCTAGTGACTTGCTGAAAAACTGTTGTTTATGACAGATGCAGAGTTTGAATTAGGTCTTCCAATTCATAGTTCAGTGTTTTACTAAGCTTGTTTTCATATGTGCAGGGAAGAATATTGAGTGTTTCACATAGATGGAAACAACCACAATAGCCTTGTATTCTTCATATGAAACTTTTTAAATGATCAGGGAAGAAAAAGTTGAAACTCTTCTATAGTAGAGTAGGGGTTTGGGATTGCTGCTACCATTTTTGTTTCAAAATTCTGCATTTAATGGAACTGAGTGTATTCCTGCAGTGTCTTTTTAGATAAAGCTCGTTTTATTTATAAAATAGAGTTGGGTCTATTATAGAGTGTTGTTTCTTTATCCAGGGACCTCCAACGGATGCACCTGCAGTTGACACAGCTGAGCAAGTTTACATTTCTTCGCTTGCACTTCTAAAGGTAAATATTTGTGTGTTTTTAACTATTGTACAAAGCACTGAATAAATTATAAGTGGGATGTTTCTACTGTGTCTTATATCAAAAGTTACATTTTATGGGATATTTAAAAATCAGGTATGAGAAATCAGAAGCTCTCCAGGTGTTGCAAAAGTACAGCTCACAGCAATGGCAAAGGATGCTGAGAGTGATGTGATCAAAAACATCTAGATAACACCTTTCTGATACAATCATTTGTCATATTCTTACTTCCGTTTTAGTTTTTCTTCCTGGCCAGTAAAAATTGCTCAAAACTTAGCATTTAATTAGTTTTTTCAGTTCTCATTAAATTCTTTATGGGTTCTTTGTCCTTCATTTTTTTCTCCACTGTATATATTAAGTGGTTGATGGTATACAGGTAAGTAGCTTTAATTTTACTATTTTGGACAACTATCTGTTCCATGCCTATAGATGCTTTACACATAACCTCTAAATGTGACTTATTCAAATTATTCATGGTTTTTATATATGGTACAATATAGGATACAAAGTAAAATGGTGCTATCTTTATAAGCCCCACTATATGGCATATATTAAAAGTAAAGGTTCCCCTCGCACATATGTGCTAGTTGTTCCCGACTCTAGGGGGCGGTTCTCATCATCGCCAGCGCTGTCCCAAGACGTCTCCGTGGTCATGTGGCCATCATGACTAAACACCAAAGGCGCACAAAACACTGTTACCTTCCCACCAAAGGTGGTCCCTATTTTTCTACTTGCATTTTTTACGTGCTTTCGAACTGC
>JANHFM010010182.1:2599-16781 GCA_032468115.1 Grayia smithii
CATTGTCTGGCCGAGGGCACCCTGAGGAGGCCAACCCTATGAGAGCGGACCGGGCGCTGGGAGGATGCTTGTGGCAGAAGGTGGTCCTGCAAGTACCCTGGGCCTAAGCCATGATATGTCGTGACATACACTGAATTTCTCCCTATTTGTATGATTGCATCTAATTCTCATACCAGACACTAAATAGCCAATCAGTTAGTGTATTTCACAGTGTCCTCTATGTGTTCTAATTGTCATAGCCAGCAATCCAGGTGGATGTGTAAATTGAATGCAACATATTTTATGAATACTTAAAAAGTACATTCACATATTTTTATAGGTCTTCTGCTAGGTCAGGTCACATTAAAAAAAAACCCTTTTATAAATGTGTAGCGTGGGAAAACTGTTGCTAACTTGTCATAATAAGCTAACTAACTGATGCCTTCCAGGAAAGGGAGGAGGGGAAGGGAGAGGAAAAAGAAAAGCAAGCAATATTTGCCTTTTCTATGAAGTTTATGAGAGTCGCTACGTACCAGCAACCGTAAACTGGTCATAAAATAAAATTGGAATTTATATCGAAATCATTCTTAACACCCTTGGGCCTTTTTGGATCACTGCATAGTTTACCCAGAGAGATTTAGCAGTAGAAGTTTATGCTAAGTGGCTAAAAATTATAGCAAGCCTGTCAGTAAAATTACCTTTTGGGGAATTTATATATCAGACTATTTATTCTGATGTTGCTACACAATCTCCTGCCTTGGAAAAGATTCACAGTCTGATGTTCTTTGCAGGAACTGGTTTCTTCATTAGGCACCACGACCCCAGATGAGTCTGTTAATAGTTGTGGATGGAAAAATGATTATCCTCACTGTTCCTATCACCCATCTCCTCCCACTTATGACTGTATGACTGTAACCTTGTGGCTGGTATCCTTAAGATTTATATTGACTGTTTCCTAATACGACTCAATTGCTTATTGGTTCCCTATGGCTATCATTAAGTGTTGTACCTTATGATTCATGATGAATGTATCTTTTCTTTTAAGTACACCAAGAGAGTATGCACCAAGACAAATTCCTTGTGTGTCCAGTCATACTTGGCCAATAAAGAATTCTCTTCTATTCTATTCTATTCTATTCTATTCTATTCTATTCTATTCTATTCTCAATGACAAAGTCACCATCAGTTGATTGCAAAGAGAGCTTTACATAGAATAGCCTATATCCTGTGTCAATATCTTTAACATCATCAAACCACATCTGCCTATCTCAGCTTCTTGCAAGGAACTTAATAGGTTGATAAAATACCAAATCATCAAACACTTGGCTGACTGTTTGACCAACTATAATAATCTCACTTTATTAAATAGCTGAGAGGTAAAAAAAAAATACAAAAAACCCCTAACTCATTGTATTACTTATTACTGAATGAAATCGTTCCAAGTAGGATAGTAAAAAGATCAGATCTTCCCAGCATGTTCCCAGCCCATGGAGCAAAGGATCAAGATACCTGTTCCTCTTATGTAGTTCAAATTGACGGTACATTTTTTTTTCTCTATGCTCATTTAGACAATGAGAAACTGCTCCTCCTCCCCAGTTTACCTCTTGAACAAGACTATTATAGATGCTTTCATCTCTACCATTGCTTTGCCCTTGGCAGGCATAATATGAGAACGATCCAAATTAATCAAATACAGTCTAAGCTTAGGCTACAATGTTATAAAAGCCAGTGGACTCATAGGATTCCATTTAAAATGCCTGCAGCAGTTCCAAAGCTTCATGAGTTGTAAGGCTTTAATTCTGATGTCTTTTCACTGATAAATAGGAACTATGGTATCAGCAGAAGACCAGTGTTGCTTGATCTCCAGGGGCAGCTGTGAGCTTAGAGAATTGTAAAGTCAATAGGATAGGTGAATTGATTTGATACTGGGGTTTGTACATTAGAAGCGTAATTTTAGGCCCGCTGGGTCAGAATTAATTATTCTCAACATTTAGGGGAGAAACAAAACTTAGTAAGACTTGCAGTTTATGGGGTTCATAAGAGGTGGAATTTTTAAAGGACCTCTTCAAATGGTCTATATCAGGGCTGTCAAACCCGCAGCCCGTGGGCTGGATGCATCATGTGGGCCATGCCCACGCCCGGTTTAGCGAAGGGAAAAATGTCATGATACGTCACCTGAGGATGACATGACGATGAGAATGTGATACCCCAAGTCTATCTCATATTAGCATTTGACAATTCCTTCTGTGTATTCATCAGTTTTGGAGCCTTTGGAGAACTGGAACTAGAATAGTGTATTTCAAGCCAATCAGACATTTTAATGTTTCTGATATTCTTCATTTTGATGCCTGCTATAAGTAAAGTAGACACTTCCTTCAGTAAATTAACTTTTACATTATTTCACCTCCCAATAACATTACTTTTGATGCTTGGCCTTTTGAGAGATTGAGAGCTTTTGTCTTTGGCTCTCATTCCAACTTTTTTTGCCTTACTTTGCAGAAATACCAGGTGCCAATCAAAAGTATCCAAAGTAAGCCTTCCTGGTTTATGAGTGTTGTTTCTTTGTGACAGGTTGCCATGGCTTCTTTTAATTATGCCTCTGAGCACAAAATATCATTCCTTCTTACTGTCTATGGAGATTCTCAGTCATCCAAGTCATGGTTGTCCCAAAGCTGTTTTTTCAAAAGGCAACTGGACTTTCTTTGTTCTTCCTGGAAGACATTTGACTTCTCACTCAAGAAGCTTCTTCAGTTCTGAAGAAAAGAATTGAAGCTTCTTGGATGAGAAGTGAAACATCTTCAAGAAAGAACAAAAGAAGTCCAGTTGTCAAAGCACCTTTGAGTTCCTTCCTACTATTACTATAATTCCATATCATTTTAAATATGAAAAAACTATAACAAAGTGTTGGATGCTGGAACATTCATGGGGTGGGGTGGGATTGCAAAAAAGATCTGGGCCATGGCTATGCAGTCAAAGCCCCATGTGTATTTTTCATGAGATGCATGTAAAAGGGATATGGTTCCAATTGTGCAATCAAGGGCTCATCTTGATGTAGTATAGAATAGCAGGTAGGTGGGGAATAATAGCTAAGCATATAATGCAATATTATATGAAGTAACAGCCATGCTATTGCTAATGAACACTCTATAAAGTACAATATAAGGAAAATCTCTTTCTGAAAATTCCAATTCTTTATCCACAATGGCCATGTCCCTCCACCTATTTATTTTTAAATAATGATCACATAAACCCTAAAGATCATGGGATTCCCTAATTATTGGGTCAAATTAGCATTCTGAAAAAAAGTAGATGAAACAGAGTCCTCCTATTGAGAATATTTACTTGGAAGATTAAATAAATGTAAAGTATTTTAATTAAAAAAAAACATTATTAACCAAAGGGAAGTAGACCTTATTCTCCCTGGAATGAATTTGTACCCTTACTTTCAATTTAACACCTTAGAACTGTCTTCCTACTTTCATAATGAAGCAAATGATTTTATATGGTACTACATTTAAATAATTAAAGTTGGGATGTTAAACATTTCATTCATGTTCTGAAGAAGTCTCTAGACTTTACATATGGCAGCATTTGCTCCATCTCTAGAGGCAAGATTTCTGAAATTCAATATTTAGTGTAGCCTGAAGAATCTTTGCATTAATGATTTCAAAAGTGTATGTTACACTTTGAAAGGGATGTTGTTGTACTTGTGTAATCTTGGAACAAATTGCCCTTCTTAACTAATTAGGAAGACATTCTTCATATTTTTATTACTTATAGAAGCTAGGTTAGAATTAGTTAGGAAAATTGGAATGGGATTCAGTGAAACTTGTTGTTTTATGGAACACCCAGTACTCATAAATGCCCTTGGAGAAGAATAATGCCACTTGCTCCAAGCAGGTGACTAAGAAGAGTAAATGGCATTTCCCATAGGTTGAAGATAAATCCTACTCTGTATCTTGAAAAAAGCTACATTGGGATTCACCTGTCCATCTCAACTTCCTCATCTAAAATGGTTGATCTTTTGTCCACTAAATTTTTACTGTTAAAAGCATTGCATCAGTAAGCTAACTGTGCAAATAAATTTGCAATTAAGAGAAGGTCTTAAAGCACCCAATGGGACTTGTTCTAAGAAGACAGGAAGTACTAAATATGAGTTCCATGTTGCAATCGAGAGGAGGGGAATTTAAAATGGAACATCATGCAGGATAATAAGAAAAAGGCTTCACTTTCTTTTAAAGAGAAGTGCAAAACCGTTCACTTATGAACTATTCTAAATGTGCTTGAGTTTGTAACAAATTCATTTTCATTTTGTGTACACCCATTACTTTACAGTTATTGATATTATTTTAACACAGTACTAGTCAGAAAAGAAAACTTTATGTGACCTTTCAGTTGAGAAAAAGAAAATTAACAGCATGTAAAGATCAACGGGAGTTTACAGGGACTTAATATCATCCTTCAGAATGTTAAATATATGTTACAAAAGCTTTATCCAGACTTTAAACATGTCTAACTTATACCATGGATTTCAATGCTTCCTAAAGTGAATTAGCATATGTATGACAGAAACAGGGATCAGATGGAAATTTACAGTGTGCAGTTGCAATCCAATATCTTAGCAGACAAAAATTATTCTGCTTAATGCTGTGCTTTCCTTTAAATGTTTGAAGTCTGCCTAGAATAAGGAGCTCCAATGGCCTCTGCTTTCTCATTCCAAATTCTGATCCATTGGTCTTAATAGTGCAAGCATGGGTCATTCTGTTCCCCAGTTCCCCAGGAATATATCATGCAAAGGATTGTGAAGTTTCATACACATCCAAATCAAAGGAGTCATTTTGCACTGTAAACTAAGCTGCTAGTTTACTGCTACCATACTGTTCCAAATTGTTTTGTAAACCAATTTCTGAACTCCAGTCAGGATTACAATGGATTGGCAATGGGTCCAAGTTGGTGCTCAATCCAGATAAAGCTAACACAGGACCTGATTGGTTGTTTCCTGTTTCTTGTCTTACCCATCTGAGTAGAAAGGCAAGTATCTCTGGCAAGGCTCCTGTATACACTAGTCTACCAGTAGTTCCAAAGGAACTTTCCCAAAAGCCACTGGACATTCTTTCTTTCAAAGAAATTCCAGTTGCCTTTTGGAAAGCAGGTTTGGGATAACCATGACCTGAATGATTGAGAATCTCCAAAGATCTATAGCAGTGTCGGCGAACATATGGCACATGTGCCGGAAGCGGCATTGCAAAACCATCCCGTGAAGAATGTGCAGCCTCGCTGGCTCCTCTGCCGCGTTCCTGTTCACACACGCACACTGGTCAGCTGGCTGTCACGCGCACGGAAGTGGCGAAACCCAGAAGAGCAGTATTTCATTGCGCATGCACAGGCCGGCACCCAAACTTCCAGGTTTACGTTGCACGCATGCACGATGGCTAGATGTTCGTTGGGCATGCATCCGTGCTGAAAACCAGCAGTTTGGGTGCTGACCCGCGCATGCATGACAGACAGCCGCTCTTCTGGGTATCGGTGCTCCTGTGCGCGCGACAGCCAATAGGGTTGCGCAAACCTCATGGTTTCGCATGCGATTTCCAGCATGCAGGCCAGCACGTGGGCACGGAAAAGGTTTGCCATTGCTGACCCATAGTCTAACACTATTTGTCTTTCTTTTTTAGGAATTGTTCCCTCCTCACTAATCATCATGATCTTCCTTTGCTCTCCAATTCTTTTTACATATACATGCCATCATCTCCATTCACTCCTCACATTATCTCTTTCAGCACTAACACAGTGTTGTCCCCCCTTTTTCTCCCCTTTATAGTTTCATCATTGCTGAGATTCAACAGTGATCAAAGGAATAAGGAACAGGTTGTTCTTTTGTTTCATGGAAATTTTGTAGGAATAAGGGAAATGATAGCTTTGCAAAAAAGAAAGTAGCTTTCATTGCAATGAAAGATGTGTAAAGGTGGGGGCTGGGAGAGAATCTGTTAAGTACTATAGGCATGGAGTGAACAAACAAGGAAGGATACTTCAATCAGCAAGGGCAGAGACCAAAATAGTGGACTTCTAGGGTTGAAGATGGTTCATAAATTTAATGGGCTATCATTTAATCCACCTCCATATTGTAAAAAAAAAAAGGGGGGGGGACATTGCTGAAAGGGGCATGCCAGCACTACAACCAATTAGAGCTGGGGCTGCTGTTCGATCAGTAGGATCACTGGAGGACGTTGCTCTAAAGTTCATTTTAGAAAACAGCAGTTTTGAACTGAAGCTAGAAAACATGGCTGTGGGATGCATTAGCATTAGGTCGAGAATAGGAATAAGATGACACCATCTGTCCCTGCAGTCAGGAAGCACTGAGTGGCCTGCATTGATGATCTGCTCTTAGTCACCACATAGATCCTTTTCTCTTTAGACATTAATGCTCTTCTTGCTGCTGATGGGGAATTTAAATGCATTCATTTGCATTCTAGCTACGCAATATAATCTCAGTCACTAATCTCCATGCCACAATGATCCCTTCTATGATTTTTTTTTAAATTGCTGACCAGACTGAACATTTTGCATTTTAATTATTGTTGATAAAGGGAATTTCCTTCAGCCACTATTTTCTGTGGCCCTTCTTAAAGCCTTGAGACAGGAAAACCCCAAGAAAAGATTGCAATGAATTTTTTACACACTTTATGTTGAAATGACTTTCAAAAAGGATTGGGAAATATATCTGACCTGTGTATGCTCATTAAGGACTGTGAGTCTTTGATGATTTATTTATTCAAAGGTATATTTTTCAAGATGCACTGTAAACTAGAGATCTGCAAAATGTTTGAGGTTGAAACTTTCCAGTCTAAAAGTGTTCATTTCTGTTTGAAGTGGTGCAATTGCAAACTGGTGTTATCTGAAACAGAGATTGGAATACTTTATCTGATGTCAGTTAGAGTTCTTCGTGAGGGTCTACGACAACTTGCCACAGCCAACTCACCATGGCCAATTCGCCACAGCCAACTCGCCACAACCAACTCATTTCAGCCAACTCTCCATGGAACAATTTGTCATGGCCAACTCACCACAGGACAAGTCACCATGGGACAAGAACTGCATCAATATCAAAGAAATAGTGGAATAGAATTGTTAAAGAAAGGATGCCAAAGGAAGAATAAAATGAAATGTGAATGACAAAAGTTAAAAAAATTTTTTAACCATTTTAAATAATGAAATTTAATTGTTGAATTGTCTCACAGTGAGTTGTCCTGTGATGAGTTGGCCATGGTGAGTTGTCTCGTGGCGAGCTGGCCATAGTGAGTTGGCAGTGGCAAATTGGCTGTGGCGAGTTGGCCATGGCAAGTTGGCTGTGGTGACTTGTCATGGACCCTCCCAAAGAACTCTAGGCACCTATCCAATCCCATTCTGCTTTGGGAATATGATGGGATAAGAATCTGGAATTTTTTTAAAAAACCATTCAAACATTTCACCATTTCTGCTATAAATACTACAACTTTAGCTTTTTTTTTTTTTTTTACAAACTAATAACTTTTGTGAGTTCACCTACAAATTGCCTCTCAAGACTATATCTTTCTTTTGACTGACTTTGTCATTGGCCATCTTCTCCTAAACTCTTGACTTCAGCAGGTTTTTCATCATTTTGAAGTACCCCCCCCCATTTCAGTTGCAGATTCTCTTTCCATTCCTCTCTGACTCCCCCAAAGCAGAGTAACTATGCTCAACCAGATTTCATTCTGCTGCTTCCAGTCTGAGAATTAAATTAGATATGTATCTAGGTGCTTGAAACAGTAAGGGAAAATAGTTGGTTTCTGTACTCTGAAGACATTTAAAAAGTCAAGAGCCTCGGTGGCGCCTCTAATTAATGCTCTGGCTAAGTGTTCAGCTCAAGGTTGACTCAGCCTTCCATCCTTTCAGGGTAGGTAAACTGAGGACCCAGATTGTTGGGGGCAATAAGCCGACTTTGTAAAAATGCCGCTTGGAAGCAGGCATATACAACGAATGAAGGAATTTGCTGAGCACTTGAGTTGTGCTCGAAGCTGTAAGCCGCCCTGAGTCTCTGGAGAAGGGCAGGATATAAATAGAAATAAATAAATTTAAAAAATGAAGTGTCGTTACTGAGCACCATAGAGTATTTGAGCCAGGCATCTTGCTACAAAAAAATTTCAATGCTGTTAATATATATTTCTGGGTCTTTTTCTGTGGTGAATATCATAATAGTTCTGTACTGTTTTGTAACTATAATACAATACGGTTATTGTGCAACTCCTAGGTACTATGTGTATAGCACTACTCTGAAATATTTGATGTTTTGAACCTGCTCAATTTCCCTCAATGGCCCAGTTAATTTTCTTAAGCATCCTAGCAATATCCACAACTTTAGTTTTCTTGTTGTTGATTACTGAAAGATGTTCCTGGTAGTAATGGGTAAAGGCTTGGAGAAGTTGTTGATGTCTTCCTCATGTCAGTGAAGTAATAGCCATTTCATCAACCTATAAACAAATTGGATTTATTCAGCCTTGCAACGATGGAAACTTAAATTGGATAGACTGTCTGCTAGACAGTTTAAATAGTGATTAAATAAGATAGAGGCTAAAATATAGCCCTAACTCCCATTTAAACAAGGATATCATTAGACAAAACACCTTGACTCTAACAGTGGTTTTGTTACTAAATTATTGGATTAGGAAAAAAGCCATTTATCCATATTGATATTTTTCACTTTTCTCTGTTCTCTATCATATTAGTAATTTTTTATTTTAAAAAGAATGGTTTCATTCTCAAGTCAAAGGCTGATTTGGAAAGAAGTTACACTATGAATGCCAAGTAGCAAATATTGTCTGAAATATCATTCTCTACCCATTACTGGTGCCCTTCAAAAGTGTTGGAAAAGGAACATGTTATAATATTTGAGGAATGTGTAAAATAAGCTAGAAAATTCTGAGTTCAAATACCCACTGATTCAAAGGATTAGGGTTAGGGTAAGGTTTTAATATACAATAAAGACTGTTATCCTTTAATAAGATTAATACACAATTGAGACCTGGGGGTTATCGTTTTGAGATTGATAGACAAATAGTTGGGAAAATGTCATGGAACTTTGTTTTTGTATACAAAAATGGCAGCGCACAAAGATAGAAAGATTCAGCACTATCCACAATGAAAGAATGAGTGATAAAGATGATGGAACTTGCTGAAATGGCTAAGTTGACTTATTTGACCATGGAAAAGACAGTAACTATTTTATTGCTGTCTGGAAAACCCTTATGAACTTTCTGCATACAAATGAAGAAAAGGAATTTATGATTTATAGTCCTGATAATTAGACAGTACAGATTATAGAAAGAAGAATAAACTGAAGTAACTTTAGAGAGAGATGTTAAAATATATTGGTTAAAATATACTCGCTGTGAAGAATATCAAAAGTCACTTCTTTATCTCTTTTCTTCTTTCTTTTCTATGTTGGGAAGCACCCAACCTATCAGGGAGGTGGGATCAAGTGCAGAGCAAGCCTGGAATCACTGCACAACTGCAAAAGAGCTATGACTGATCATATCCGCTCCTGTTTCTTTAAACCTTATCTAATTGTTCCCAGGAGTATACTGCCATACTGGGGAGATATCTGTATAATGAGGTAGATATCTCAAATTCTGAACATGTGGGTCTGGTTAGTTACATCTGACAACAGTGCCCACAATTCCAGGTCAGCTTGATGACGACAGGCTGGGAATTCTGATGGTTTTTGTCCTGATACTGTATATGAAGCATCTATTAAGGAAAGCTGTTCTAATATGTCATTCAGATAAGAGTCAAGGCATATAATAGTGATACTCCAGTGCAGAAAAATTGCAAGGATAGGTCTCTTCAAAGGAACTTGTGAAGTGTTTTTAAAAATGTGTGATTCATTACTACAATGAGCATATTTTATTGAGATAAGTGGTGTGTCCAAACAAGAATATTTAACAGTTATTAGTCAAGTTTTATAGAAATAAATGCATTTCTTTGTTGTTCACATTTACTTAATATTCTGTGGATGGCATTATATGAATTAATATACTTCCTTGGCTGCTAATTAAAGGTGCGATGGGAGATCAGATAGCAGCTGGTGAGTTATTAGGCATAAAGTTTAAAACTCTTGTTTTCTAAAGAAAATATTCCATGAAGATTTAACACTTTAATAGACAAATAAGGCATCATCCATGATAGATTCACTTTTGTAACAGAGTCACCATTTTTATCTGCAAATATAAATGCAGCTTATCATTAAGACTTTTTTTTTTCTGTAGTTCTGGAAGTTCTGTAGTTCTTGAAGTGGAAGTTCAAAGTAGTGATCATTATTCATTGCAGTAACATTAAAAACACAATTTAGGGTTGAGTTTTCACACTTCTATAGAATGTGGCAGAGGGATCAGATCCATTAGCAATATGACTCATTCCATAAGATGTGTTGATATATGTGTATTGGGATCAAGCATATAGGCAGAGGATCCAGTTATGATAACTTTGCACAGTGAATAGCCCTTCTATAAGCAGCTATGCCCACTTTCTAATAGTATCAAATGTTCAGAAGCTATAGGTATATTGTGCTAGCAACAGATGGGCCATTTTGATCCATCTCACAGCTCTTTTACATATGGCACTATATGGTTCTAGTAAATTCATTCTTTCCCATCTGGTTTATGATGCAAAGAATTAATGAATCGATGGTGGATGGATGGATGGATGGATGAATTTGGATTTGAACTTTTTAAGCAATAAATTCATGCAATTGCTTTCCAGAATCATTATTTCTGCTATTTTGGTTATTCTTTTAAGGTAGGTGGGGTTTGTGGGGTTTGTTGTTGTTCTCGTTGTTGTTTCTTTGATCACTGTTACTCTCTTTTGTTTCATATGCTGCCAAAATTCTGGCAAGGTAAGAATAGGTTCAGAAAGAAGTACCACTTCTGAAAATCCAAGTTGTCACTACTCGCTTTTATAACATATCCAATAAATTAATTTATGTACATATGAATTAAATCTCATGAGATATGCTGCCTCCTAAAGTGACAAGATTAATGTTTCATCTTTTTCACTAACATTATTCACTGATCGATTGTATTCTATTGTCCTAATCTTAAATCAGAAAATTAATGAGATGGTCCACCATAGATTGTCTTTCTGGTCTGTTGCTAACATTAACCATGTCAGCCATCCTCCTTTTGTTTGCCTGATATATGCAATGAAAATAGGAAATGTAATTTAAAGGTAATATTATTTAACAAAGTGTAATGTTTGTTCTGGGTATAATCTTTTTACTTAGAATTCTTTATTGGCCAAGTGTGATTGGACACA
The DNA here is from genome assembly GCA_032468115.1 of Grayia smithii. Taxonomy (NCBI): domain Eukaryota; kingdom Metazoa; phylum Chordata; class Lepidosauria; order Squamata; family Grayiidae; genus Grayia; species Grayia smithii. The sequence goes on from JANHFM010010182.1 coordinate 13,904, forward strand.
CAAGGAATTTGTCTTTGGTGCATGACAAGATACACTCATCAAGAATCACAAGGCACAATACCCAGTGACAGTCATACGATACAATAAGCAATCAAATCATACTAGGAAACAATCAATATCAATAAATCACAAGGATATAAGCAACAAAGTTACAGTCCTGCAGTCACAAGTGGGAGGAGATGGGTGACAGGAATAGCAATAGTAATGCAGCCTTAGTGAATAGTTTGACAGTTTGAGGGAATTATTTGTTTAGAAGAGTGATGGTGTTTGGGAAAAAACTGTTCTTGTATCTAGTTGTCTTGATGTAGAATGCTCTATAGCGTCGTTTTGAAGGTAGGAGTTGAAACAATTTATGTCCAGGATGTGAGGGGTCTGTAAATATTTTTACAGCCCTCTTTTTGACTTGTGCAGTATACAGGTCCTCAATGGAAGGCAGGTTGGTAGTAATTGTTTTTTCTGGGACTTGGGATTCAAATCACTGAACTGCCGACCTTTCTATCGACAAGCTCAGCATCGTAGCCACTGAGCCACCGCATCCTTTAGGAAATCATACATTTAACAAATTACAAGAGCACCACCTTGTGGCTATGCTTGCTGAGAAATCTTCAGGCTGATTAGTCTGGTGTAAGTAACATTTGTCTTTAGCCAAGCAGAATTTATTATCTGAACATTTCCTATATCTTCATAATCTTTAATTTTCTCATGTTTCAGAACTGGACTCCATCTTTCCCAATGTCCTAACCATCAAATTTCTTTTTTCTCTCCATGAGAATTTAATTAACTTGAACAAAGCTAATAAATAGTCAAAAAGATCTATATTCCTCTTATTTAGTTCCTTTATGAAATATGTATATCTAGATCTCCTTCATTAGCTAAATTATCTCTCCCAAAACCTGACCATGCATTAAAAATTCATCCTTGTTTGACAGTTTAAAACATGTTAAGTATTAAGGACAAAATTCTAGGTTCATAAGACCAATGAAGCTCAGCCCATTAATCTTCATCAAGCTAGGGGAAACTAAAAACATCACTGATTCATCATTTGATCACAGATGAAAAAGCTTGTAAGTTCCAGTAGTCCTTGACTTATGACTATAATTCAGCCTGGAATTACAGTCATAAGTTGTGCCAGTTGTTAAACAGACCACTGATCACAACAAATTTTATGACATTTTTTGCAGCAGTTGTTAAGCAAAAGCTATGGCCCAAAGCACCTGAAGGCAGAAGCAACGGGTGGAAACTAATCAAGGAGAGAAACAACCTAGAACTAAGGAGAAATTTCCTGACAGTTAGAACAATTAATCAGTGGAACAACTTGCCTCCAGAAGTTGTCAACGCTCCAGCACTGCAAGTTTTAAGAAGAGATTGGACAACCATATGTCTGAAATGGTATAGGGCCATGATGGCGAACCTGTGGCACGTGTGCCAGAGGTGGCACGCAAAGCCTTCTCTGTGGGTACACGTGCCATCTCCAGCTGGTCTTTGGATTTCTGGTGCTCTGGCATGCGTGAAGACCAACTGGCTGGCATGCATGCATGCGTGCGTGCGCTGGAAACCTGAAGACCAGGTGGCCGACATGCGCATGCACCCGCACACTCCAGTTTGGGCACTCGGTGCTGAAAAGGTTCGCCATCACTGGTATAGGGTATCCTGCCTTAGCAGGGGATTGGACTAGAAGACCTCCAAAGTCCCTTCCAAATCTGTTATTCTATTCTATTAATGCAGTGATTAAGTAAACGAAAGTTGATAAAGTGAACCTATTGTACCTACTGGGTGTTTTTAGCTGGAAATTGAAAGTAAACGCCAGTTTCTGGCAAAAAAACATTGTAAATCTCACAGGATGAGATTGTAAATGACCACAGGATGCTGCCAATGGCCATCAATGTAGACCAACTGCCAAGCACCCCATTGCAATAATGTGACTGGAGGGGAGACAACTGTTAGAACTTTGAAACTACATCCTAAGTAGCTCTAGGGAGGTCTGTTGGAACTTCGAGCAGTTGCTGACACTATTACTATGTGCTCATCTGGTTTTTCAGTCTGAGCTGGGGAGGGCATCATTCTTGACCCTTGGAGCAGCATCTTGCTCTCCAGAAACCCCTTCACATTGGGACAGGTTATAAGGCTCTATGCCTGGTGCTGGATCAATGAAACAGTCTGGGGATGCTTGGTACTGTCTATTTTGTTATTCAACAACCTTCCTCACCAAATTGGCAGAGGTGGCCTAAAGTGTGATGTTGAGAACTCAAAGAGAGCTCATAGAGCTCTGTCCCCAAAGAGAACCCAACATTCATCCTTAAGCTGCTTCAGCAGAGCTAGCTTAAATGTTATGCTTTCTATGACAGTTTATGGATCGGTCTCAAACTTTTACTAGAGCAATTGTTAGGACATAGCCTGAAAGAGGGGGTACCTTTGGCACCAGGCTGTCTTGTCAATGACATTTGGTTCATAATGTCATGCTCTTGAAAAAGAGTGGGCACGTGATTGGGGTATGCATGTGTTCCTATAGTAGTAATTGCCATTGAAGACTCAAGTAACCATTCCATGGCTAAGAATACCTAATCAACTGGTACACCAGCTCTGTCCTTTTCTAGATAGGGACAATTACTGTTGTTCATATATTGGTAACTTCACATTTAGAGTACTAATGCATTCCACCTAGGACTATCCTTGTGTTTGGTTTGGAAATTGCCATTGGAACAGAATGAGAGAGCAGCTTGCTACCTGTGGCACTTGACCAATGCCTTTGTTGCAGGGGTGAAATCCAGCAGGTTCTAACAGGTTCTGGAGAACCAGTAGTGGAAATTTTGAGTAGTTCAGAGAATCGGCAAATACCACCTCTGGCTGGCCCCAGAGTGGGGATTTTGCAGTATCCTTC
>JANHFM010010183.1:21107-37703 GCA_032468115.1 Grayia smithii
TGTAATTACGTTTCGCCGTCCTCATTGCCACAAGATATGTCCTAATGTATGATCTAATCTGTGTTCGATCTGACTCAGAGTGAGTAGTCCTCCAACGTCCCTCTAGGCGTCTTTTCCTATAGTAGTGCTATATCAAGGACTTTATGAACATGGATGGATGGATTTTCAATATGATCACAGTCAGTAGTTTAAGACATCTTGCTCCAGTGCTTTAAAGCTGCCATGGAAATTTTGAAGGGAACAAGATTGGAGTTCAGGCTTTACTGGAAGGTCTCTGGCAGTATGTGGTTCAAGATTATTGATGCCACTGTGTTTTCCATTCACTTCTGCCATATAAAAACAATGTGATGGTTTTTCAGTGATCATCCTATCTCAATTGTAAAATAGTATAACAAATATTTTTTTATCCACCTCAATTCCTCCTCTATTCCTGTAAGCTGAGGATGATAGGACTATTAAGATCTGGTCTACAATTTGCAATATAACTATTGAAATGAGAGCAAATGCTGTTTTGACATTTATGCATTCACTTGCATATTCAACCAACTTTTTCTTCTGCATCCCTTCTATAGAAAGGGATGTTTATATCACACGTTTCCAGAATCACTGCATCATACTGGTGGAAATTCCTTTGGCTTATTCATACTTCCCATCCACTGTATATTCCATTATTCCAGCCCATCAGCATCAGTCTTTCCAATCACAATGAGTACAGTAATCATCATACAGTGGTGAAAGTTTGCAAATTCTTTAGAATTATCCATGATCCTAGGGTATTGTGACATAGTGTCATCTGAGCAACATCTAACTCGTTAATAGGATATGAAGATTCTGGTTAAAGAATCTTTATACTCTGGTTAAATAGTATAGCCTCCTTTCTCTCAATGATTTATGAGCCGAGGCTACAAAGCTGCTTCAAACCCCATTAACAGTATTCTCATCATGCTTCATGGTTGTTGGGATAGGTTTAAATTTCTTCCAATTTGCCAATGCCATAAAGTTCTATTTTAATCTGTCCACAGAATGCTATCTTGAAAGCCTCCTGAACCATTAAAATGGTCATTAGCAAACATGAGACAGGCAGCACTAATGACAAGCAGGTTTTTTGCCCTCATTCCTCCCCCTGCCACCCCATTTCATTGTTCTTAAAATGTTGACTTTAGAAAATGCAAATATGCCTTGCAGATTTTTTGCTGTTATTCCAAAATACTTTTTAACATTCCATTTTTAAACATTTTTTATTATTGGATTTTTGTTGGACGATTCCTGGGAAGAATGTGACTGATCATTTTTAGTAATTGTTTTATCTCTCTTCCTAGCCTCACACTGAGCTTTTCTGAGATCCTCAAAAGAATTTATTGCCAAATTATGCCTGTTAAGGGCAGGCTTGGCAGGTAAGAGGTCTTGTCATGTCACCTCATTGATATGAAACACCTACACCCAACCCTCTTAGAGAGCTGCTTATCCAGTGGCTTTTTTTTCTCCAGATGTTTTTATTGAGCTCAACAGACAGGACACAGGATGTTTTATGTTAAGAATTAATAGTTATCATGGTATCAATGATGCAAGCTCAGATTATCCTACTTTGGACATATTATGCAGATTTAGCTCTCTGGAAAAGCCTGTAATGCTAGGAAAGACAGGTATGACCATTATCAAAGTGGAGGACCTCCATTACAGCAGGGGTAAATGCAACCTTGAAAGATCTGAAATACTAAGTTAGGGGCATCTATCTTGTTGCTGAGGACATGACTTGATGGCCATAAGTCAAGATAAATGGTAATCTGGTTGTTTTCTGTAAAAATGCCTCTTTTCTCCATCTGTATCATGCTAGGGATGTGCTGAATGGAAAATGTTTGGTTTCAAGAACAAAACATAGGCTTCAGAAATCCATCAAAACCAGTCAGGTTTTTCTGAACTTTGGCTTGAAGAAAATGTAGAAGGGTATTGTAGGTATCTAGCATAAAGTGGTCCATCTTTTTTCCAACTCTACTTGCAGCAGCCTCCCTTTTCCTACTGTGTTCACCTTCCAAGAACAGCCTATTTATTTGTTCATTTGTATCTGGCCTTTATTTTTACAAATAGTTCAAGGCAGCAAATATCCAACACATCTTCTGCCTTGTTTTTCCACAACCATCCAGAGCTGAGTGTGACTGGCTCAGTCACCCAGCTGGCTTTCATGACTAAGGCAGGATTTGAACTCAGGTGCTCGCTTTCTAGCCTGGTGCCTTAACCACTTGACCAAACTGGTTCTTCTCAATTGGCCACCTACCCTTTCTCTCCCAGATCTTCCCAATACTATTTTCTTCCTTCTTGAACCCACCCCAAAACATGTCTGACCATAACATGCATATTTTATTTCAAACATATCCCAATCCACAATCCACCTAAAACTAGTGATCTCATTGTTTCATTTACTAGTTTATATGTGGAAAATTTCACACATTTCCAGTTGCAGAACTTTTAAATTTGGAAGGGAAAAAACCTCCCTCAACTCAGACAAAGTGCCTATGTCCATGTTTTATTTGGCAACAATGCAATAATTATTTGTCCTTTTATTTCATTTTTTATCTTTTCCTGAAATGCCATTACTATCCACCTTTGGATTTCCTGGCTATCTCCCTTCAAAGCATCAAGAGCTTTTAGAGATCAAGGTTGCAAAGCGATTTCCAAGTTATCAACTCTGGCTACACATTCATATCAATCTTTATAGCTGCTGGATTGTTTTTAAAATGTAAGGAGGTTGCCAAGTGCAAAAATAAAGTCACTTCACGTTTTGACATCTTTTCAAGGAATTACCAATATTTTGGAACACAAAATAGAGATCAGCATGCCTCACTCTAATTTGGGCACTGTTGAAGCACAACACGTCACCATGAAAATGTCTTGATTCAATGAGTCCCAGCTTCTGCAATCCCATTAAGAACAAAATACGCCAGGGAGATTGACTTTGCCTCCACTGATTCTTTCTGGAGAACTTTCTTTACAATATCACACATTAAATGTCTGCTACAATATCTTCCTTAATGAAATGCAAGAAGAGATTATTTCAGGTACAAAAGCTGTCAAAATCAATTGCAAATAATTCCACTCAGGGTGTAGAAAGTCTTTCCTAAACACTGGAAAGCCAAATAAATTTCAATTAATTTAGCTCAATGGCTTCCAGAATCAGGTATCAACTATTCCTTTATTTTTTCCTTGACAGTACAACTACTTAACATATAGATCAATACTTACTGGTTTGCTATTAAAGCCTAATTTAACGTTGATAAACAGCAACAATTCTATAAGAACAAGGCAAAAGAGAGACTTTATTTGTAGTTTTATTATAAACTACAGATGAAAATCACAATACACCAGATATTAAGCAGTCTCCTCTTTGGCAATACGGTCTTTCTTGAGTGGTCCCTGAAAAGAGAAAAAAAATGTCAATTTAAATAGTAGATACCAGTAAGGATACTTTAGGTGGGGTTTTTCCTTTTTGGAAAGACACATAAAATACTTCATTGAACAGCAATTACTGAGAGTATGTTGCCACCTACTGGACATCTGATGTACCAGTGTCTGAAGTTTAGTCATGTGGTTAGTGAACTACATCTAATGTATGTTGGTTTTGGAAATTTTTAAACATGCTAGATGGAGTCCTATAAAAACTTCAGCAACTATATTTACATAGCAAGTTTAACACCTCCAATAGTTAAAATACTGGAAGTGTAAATTTGTTAAACTTGCCAAGGAAGGCAGAGAGAATAAATTTGCTTTGGAAATTGGAGCAAAATCAATTCCCATTTAAGATCTCAAACTTGTGTAGGTTCCCCTATATAAATCTGTGTCAGTTTTAAAGGCAGACTCTTAAAAAATGTAACTCATTTTTAATTTTGCACATAGCATAGAAAATCTTAATATGAGAATGGGCATGCAAACTGTATGTACAGCTCTCAATTCTTATACCGCTATGAAAACTATGGGAAAATTTCAAAGAAAAAGTAGCCAACAAATAAGAAAATAACGTTGTCTACTCCATAACAGCTTGCTAATCCAAAAATGGAAAACCTGAATCAAGTATAGTTTTCAGGTATAGAACCACTTCCTTACTCACAATTTAAGTTATGTACTATCATACAAAAATGGTAAGAAAGCCATATGGGCATCTATTCAAGATAATCTTCATTAGAATAACATTATTTATTTATTTATTTAATTTATTTTTTATTTCCACTTATATCCCGCCCTTCTCCGGAGACTCAGGGCAGCCTACAATTTCAAGCACAACTCAATGTGCTTAGCAAATATAGCTTTCAATTTATATTAAATCTTTATCAATGGTGAAAGCAGAATTTTGAAGTCCCAACTCATCTAGGTAGTAAATTTTACATTAGCCTTGATTATTGTCCGGACCCTCAACAGTAACTCTATTACTTCTCTACCCAAAGCAAAACCATTACTTGAGGTAACAAATTGAAAGGAAATAACTCTTTACCATGAAAGCTTTCTTCTCTTCTGCTGTCTGGAAACGCCCATGGCCAAATTTGGAAGTGGTATCAATAAACTTCAAGACAATCTTCTCCAGGGCCCTACGTTTGGTCTGAACAAGCAAGGACTACACAGGAAAGGGGAAAGGATTAGAAAAAAAAAACTGATTTAACAGTCAGTTTGGAAATCTCATTAGCCCCTATTCAAGTTAACGTTACAGCAAAGTGGAAGCTGAACGTATCAGCCCTCTAGATCTTAAGAGCTCTCCAGTTCTTGGCTACAACTTCCAGAATTCCAGGTAGCACAGCTCCTGGCTGTACATCACTGGATATGCAAGAATTCACATTAGAAAGAACTGGATTATATGGTACAAATGCAAGCTGTATAGTAACTGCTTGATGCTGAGTGCTCCATTCAATCCTAGTGCAAGAGGAATGAATTCAATGAAGTCAGCAGCCTAGGAGTGCTCCCATGCTTAAATCAGGTTTTTTCTTCTTCTTACAGACATGATTAGAATTAGACTATGTAACTAAGTCAGTTACTGTCTGTCCAGGGTATATTTCTGCAGATGGTAAATGCTTGTTGGAAAATCTGACTACTTTCTGGACAAGGAAGCAGAGGAACTTCACTTTGAAACACTCACCTTGCGCAGAGTGAGAACTCTCTTCTTGGTCCCAACAACACATCCTTTCAACATAATGAAATCATTGGTAACTTCACCATAATGGACAAATCCACCCTGTGTGGTAAGGAAGCAATATTTTAAGTTGTTTTCACTATTTAAGCCAGTTTCCCTTATTCACAGTGGGATTCTACCAAAAACTCAATTAGTTTGTTTTCCAAGGCAAAGAATCCAGAGCAACTAATGATCAAATAAAAACTACCAAAACACATTCTAAGTAAAAGGGATAATAAAAACTATTATAGTGCAGATCTAACTGTACTGATCATCATTCTGCTCCATTAAAACATGGTTACCCTATCTTTACTATTCAAAGTTTGCTTAATTTCCAACTTTTAAACACAACTCACCAGAGGGTTAATGCTCTTGTCAGATTGATCATATTCTGTTGAAGCATTATTTTTGATTAGCTTTCCATCTTTGATCTGGTAACCTTGTCCAATCTTGTAGATCTAAAAAATAATACATGACAAAGAAGGCTCACCAATACAGAAATACTTTCTGAAGAACAGTACATACTTATTGTTACCCATCTGGGTAAGACTATACTATTTGTTCCAAGTATTCTGTGTGTCTATCAGCAAATACGGAGTGAAAACTGCAAACTAAAATGCAGCTGAAAGTTATCATTTGTGGACTTGATTTACATCCATTGGATTTTTCTGTCAATTGCCATCAAACATTTTACACACATAATTGAATTTCTTCTACAGCAATTTAACTATCAATATTTTAGTCCTTTCTGATACCAACAAGTGATACTGCACTGCAACTCTTCAATTAACAATATAAGTCAGTTGTTTTATGTCTTTCAAAATTATAAATCCAAACACACTCAATATGCCTGTATTCTCCCAAACCAAGCAGAAGTTTTTAAAGTAGAAGTAATAGTACTTCAACTCACACTAACTGCAGTGAGTACAGCCAATGCCAGAGGAGTGTGGAAATAATGCTTCAACCTGGATGGGCACCAACTCAAGGCTGCAAAATGTTAAAGCATACCCACTTACCTTTTTATTAATTTCTGTACGGTGATGGTACCCCTTCTGACCAGCACGAGCCACAGAGAAGGCCACACGAGCAGGATGCCATGCACCAATGCAAGCTACTTTACGTAGGCCCCTATGAGTTTTGCGGGGCAATTTTTTTGTATGCCATCGGCTAGTGACACCTAAGAATAAGAACACAGAACTTGTCAAGTTACTCTGTTAATTACTAGTTCTTTGAGAAGAAAGTACTAAAAACAAAACTAAACTACCCAGGAAGGCCCTGCAGTTATATTTTACTGACCACTACGTTCCCTTCCATCCTTCATTATGATGCTGCTCTCAGAAGGAAGGCAGCATGGAATAAACTCTTCATGGATCTCAGGCACTGTGCCCAGTGCATATTCCATGTCCTCATCACTGAGCAGTACTTTAGTGCAGATCAGTTTGCTCTCATCACAAGGCAAAATAAACTCAAGTTATACCCCAGAACCTACATAGGTTTTAAAAACCAGCCTCACTATAATTTTACCTAAAAGCTATAGTTACCTTTATATCCCTTGCCCTTAGTGACTCCAATGACATCTATCATTTCATCCTGTCCAAAGACAGTGGACACAGGCACCTGCTGTTCCAGCTTTCCTCGGGCCCATTCCACCTTCTCAGCTAAGGTGCCACCATTCACCTGGATCTCCATCAGGTGAGATTTCTTTTGCCGGAGTGGAAGCATGCGCATCTGATGGATCAACAGAAGCAATATTATAGTTTGTACAAGATGCTTCATTTTTTATTCATCTGTGAATTTTCCTGCCATCAGATTAACATCGTCAATGAAATCATCCAAAGATGAAGAGTGTTTGTTCTCAGAATAGGCCACACTCAAGGCCATGCTCTAAAAAGTAAAAATAAAAAAGCAGCAGCATTCCCAACTACTTTTCCTTGCCAAAATCGATGAACTGTTTGCAAGACCCAGATGAATAACAGGCAGAAGTAACAAAATAGATTATGTGAAATACTCAACAAAATTGAAATCCTTCAGGGAAGTTAAATAATATTTTACAATGAAATCTCCAATTGGACAATTTAGTTCATATAGAACACATGGCAACTGTTTTACAAAGTGTTTAGTAATATTAGAAGTTAAGCAGCTTACAATTTAATAATAGTGATAACAGTAGCAATTCCTTGGATAAGACTTCAGTGTCTATAAATCCACGTGTGGAGGGAAAACAGGTAAGTACTCACCTGAGTGTGAGCAATAACCCTGATGACCTGGCAATACTTCTTCATGCTGTTGAAGTCTTTCTCCAGCTGTTTCTTGCCTTCCTCATCCTGCCATTTCTTGCAGTACTTGGTAAAGGCCTTCTTCTTGGACTTATGCCTTCAAGGAGCAGAGCAGAGGGGGATTGGCACAGTCCTTCATCACACCACCTAGGGAGGTGGCTGAGTGGAAGGAACCACCAGGGGGTTGAATAGGCTCATTGCCAGCTTCTAAGGAGTCTTTTCCACCGGCAAGCGGAGCCTGGAGCTCATCAGACAGTGGCCAACCTGCCAATGCTGAGCGGAGCTGCCACAAATGCCAAAGAACATTAATATGTACAAAATAAATATTGTCTTACATTATGTCAGGTTCACTTTAACATGAACTTCTTTACATGTATAGGTGGGAGTTGCACTTTATATGCAAGACTCCAAATGTGCTAGTGAAAATAATTTCCTGACTCATCACTTATTTGCCAATTATATCATATGGAAGAAATCAGAGAATATGTCAGAAATTCTTAATTTAATTCTTAAATTCTTAAACTACACCACCCTGAAATCATTCTGATTATGGAAACTACACTCAGTACACTCGACAATCAGCAACAAACGCCAAAGGCGATTCCTTATGTCCGCCCGTCGAGAAAATCATCATGTGTAGCGCAGATAATGAATGCTTCATTTCTAAATCTCAATAAGAACAGATCCTTCAGTAGTTTTCAATGCTCTAGTTCCAGATTCAGATTGTGTAATCCCTGCCAGAAGTATCATACAGCCAAATCTTATAAACTTTGTACTTTCCCACATAGGAAAATTCAGTTATCATACCAGTTCTTGTAGAAACGACGCTTGCACTCATCGCTGATGTGTTCCGCAAACACAGTCTTGAAGGTGCGTAGGCCACGGGGAGTTTGCACATAGCCAACAATCCCAACGATGACCATAGGTGGGGTTTCCACCACAGTAACTGCTTCTACAACTTCTTTCTTGTTCACCTCTGTGAATCAGACGTTACAGAAGTCATCCTTAAAGCATCAAGTTTTGTTTTCTTATAATTAATAGAAAATGCAAAAGGCTACACCCAGAAATAATCTAATCTTTCAGTTCTGCATGGTAAACTATTTATTTTATTTATAAAGTTTATAGGCTTACCAAAAATTACCATGGGAAACTCAAACGGGATTAAAAGATGTTTTCTTAAATCAAACCATTACACAATTAGACAGAGAAGATAGAATATGTCAGACTTCCCAACTGTACTCCAACTGCAGTCCAACTGGTTAAGCAACTGTAGTCTAACTAGTCTCCATCAGAAAGATGAGTTGTTTTGATGCTACATCTTAATCATATACATCTTAAGCATTAGTGGCAAATACCAGTTTCACTCCCACCCCCACTCCCAAATCCATAGAGTAAAGGAATACTTACTGGACCCAACTCTATCAACTTCTCGGACAATGTGGGTCATGCCTGCCTTGTATCCAAGAAATGCAGTGAGGTGGATAGGCTGGCTAACATCATCTTTAGGAAAGCTCTTCACTTTTCCTCGATGGCGAGAACTGCGCTTACGTGGCAGAAAGCCCAAAGAGCCATGCCTGGGAGCTGAAAATTTGCGGTGCGACTACGAAAAAAAACAAAAATTTCCTCATTAAGTGTATTTTGAAAAATTATTTCAAATCATGGACCCCTTTTAAGCAGAAAACAAACCTCCACTGAATAAGAAAGTAGGTTGTATTCATTAAAATCCTTCCTCAAAAATAATTTTAAGATTTGAGGCATAAAGCAACATAAGCATTATTAGGCTCCCAGAACTGTTACTAGCCCATAAAGTAAGTTTATACATTTTACTTCAAAAGGCAAACTTCTCCTATCAATTATTCTTATTAGGTATATATCTTGAGAAAAAGGCCAAGTTGGCTGTACTATGTTTTCCCCTATACCAACTATGCCCTTTTAAATAGTATTAGGGGAATCTGGAAAGGTTTATTTTTGGTGGACAGGAATTGCAGACATACAAATGCTTCTCTGATAGTCTGTTTTTCTCATCCCTATGAAGAGAGTAAGTGAAGAATCATGATCACATTCAAAATTGAGACTTTATCCCCATGTGCTACAATTCTATTGGAGGAAAAACAGATAATCCTACAAGGGATTTCACATAGTTAAACATTCTAAAAGACAGTAACACTTGGGCAAGTACCTTACTGGGACTTTGGCCATGCAAATGATATCCCATCACGGCACATCATTGCAAATAATATTCATACAACTGGAAGAAAACCTTATATACTAATCCCATCCATTCATGGACACTCAGTAAACACAGAAATCACCATAATCCAAAGGCTTTCTAAAGTCCTGCTACTCACTTTCCACGTGGCCTTGACAAATAAGATAGGCCACAACTTGAATAGCTGCTGTTGCATTATATCCTAAATAACTAGGCCAGGTTTTTCAAATAATCCAGCCACCCTCCATAAAGGAACGTCTTAATTTAAATCCTCAATTCTGTGCGTTTAAAGGGAGAAAGAACTAATTATTTGACAGCAGGACAGTTCTTAGAACCTTAACAGGCCCGGGTCTCTCATCTTAATGACATAAGAACTCCCAATATACTTATCCGGGTACCTTTAATCAAATATGAATCAGAAAAACCTGGCTTTTTACACATGAAAGACACCCTCCAAGCGATGGCAGTAGATTACATATCGCAGGCCCCGCTCAAGCACCTACCATTTTCTCTCCGAGCCGAAGCAGAAGGAAAGACAAAGGCCGCGCATGCGCTATTTATCTCTTTTTCGCGGGGAAACGCCTTTCTGAACTTTTACGCATGCGCCTTTCAAGTTCTTCGTACGTCAGCATAGGGAAATTCGCGAGGAAGTGATAGCATTGCTGGTGGGGCGGGACTACGGCTGCTGATAGAGCTTCAATAATGCAGAAGACGGGCTTGCATAGCGAAGGACCGATTAGGAATGTTATTCGTATTAATTACTTGTGAATGAACGTACCTTCGGAATCAAGCTCTTCGAAAATTATGTCTTGGTCTTAATCGTGCGCTGGGGGTGGTGGCAGCAGTGGCCCTCCAAGACAGTTCCAGTTTCTCATGTGATTCCCTGGGGAAATGTCCACTCCTAAAATCTAGCGCAACAAAAAGTTCCAAGATCCAGCCCAAACTGGTAACATCAGACTTATCTGCAAAGCCCTTTTTGATGGTCTTCTACGTTACCAGCATTTTAGTATTCAAAGATATGCAACTTCTGGACTTGCTTTCATTAACTATCTAGAAGCAGAGTGCACAACTCTCTAAACAATTTTTAAAATCTAAGGATCTAAGCTTGTATAAACTCTTGATTATTTCAAAGCCTTACTCTTATGCTTATGCTGAAGCGGACTCACCCAAATCTGTGTGAAGCATGCTTTTTAAAAACAAAATGTCAGTTTTATAGCAGGATGGTCCACAGAGATATGGAATATGAAATGGATAGGAAAACTACATGGATTGTATGTTCTCTGTAATATGATAAAAAAAAATATATCAATGAAAATTCATAACTAAATAACAAACGAGGTTGTTTATGTAAGGCAGTTTCACACACACACACACACACACAATGGGACATGATGAATGTAATTTACCATATCCTCATTTTTTAAGCTTGTAAATTTTTACAATTTGGAAACAAGCCAAGATTTCCTGAAGACCTGGGCACAAATATTCACAGGGAACAAGCCGGGAGAATGAAAATACTGTTGAGTTGAAGAAGGGTGAATGAGGAAAACTGAGGGATCACCACTTCCTGATTATGTCTACCTGTCCCACCAGGTCTGGCAAAAGAGGAATGCTCTGGGTTCTTCCTGCTAAGTAATGTCATCTGGCACAGCCCAGGAAGAGAGCCTTTTCTGTTGTGCCTGCCCTTTGGAATATTATTCCCCCAGAATCTAGACTGGCCCTGACCCCCATCTGCCTTTTATAAGGCTTTAACAACTTGGTTTTGTCATCAGGACTAGAGTGACAGAAGATGAGGTTGAGCCTTTATATTGGCTTATGCTGACCTGTGATTATTGGGTGTTTTTACCTCAGCTGATGTTTCTAGATGTGGGGTTTTTTCTCCCTGTTTTTTATGATTTTATAGTTTTTTTACATTATTAGTTTCCCAGGATCATGACTTTGAGATGGGTAGCCACATAAATTGAAATAATACATTTATTAAAAAATCAAAATTAAATACTTCCTGTCAATATTCTGTCCAACTATCACATAACCTAGAGTTCATTTTAACTTTCCAGTAGAATAAAGTTTTAAAGTCCCCATTGTATCTTTTATCTTTTTCATTCTCAGCTTCCTAGCCACTCGTATCTTTCCCCTTTACAGAGGTAAAGAAAAACCATGCATCTGAATTGTGTTCAATAGATATTTTTAAGACTGATGTCATAAAATGCCTGGAGTTCAACTTGGCAAGCCTACTTCAGTATGCCCATATTTGGCTCTCTTTCTGATGTAATAGCTTGTTGGTGAGATACCTAGCTATGTAGAAGGAATCTTAAAACAGATGCAAAGGGAAGGGAAGAAATTTGTGCTGGAGTGAGTGTGGCCTTACATATCAAGTGCCCAATTTAACAACATGTTGGGCAATAAAGGATGCACAGTTTACCAGCCATTGGGAAAGCAAACTATGACTCAGAGAGCAGAACAGACCTTACGGCTTCCCCAAGCCCAGCTCATGGTATTTTGCTTCTTGATATATTCTTTTTTTGTAAAACTGTACAAGATGCTACTGCATCCTCTGGCCACAGTAAGGAGGCTGATCTTCTATTGGATTACCATCCATGTGACTGGGATTGTCATTCTGTGTCACTTCAGCCAAAAGATGTCAAGCACAGTCCGTTGCATTCTGCTTAGGAAGCTCTGGAAAGATGTGCTAGCCCCAACAGTCCAGATCTTGTGGTGTTTCCAGGCAGTAATAAAGAACTTATGCCTTTATTGGGCTGATACTTTTCAATATTACGCTGCCAAATGGACTCTAGGACTGCTGTTTGTACTCGTGAAACAAAGAATGTTGCCAGCTGCTTCATCTACAGAACGACAACTTTACCACTCTGTGCACAATTGTCCCAAAGAAAACAGTGAATTTTATCAGATAATGCTACGACCAGTCATGAAGCAAATTGTGACCTCTCTGTTCCTGGGATTCTTGGATGGAGTTCAGGAAGCTGCCTGCTTGTCAATAGGAATATTGAAATGTGCACTGACCCAACTTTTTAACTACATCAAGCCCATACAGCATTCAGCCCACAATGAGGACATTTTAGGTGATATTACCTGTGTCCTTCCACGTATCCATGTTCCCTTGTGTGCCCGTTTTAAGGGCCCTGCTACTTCTATCCTTAAAGACATACCCCAGCATTTTTACGTGCTAAAATTTGTTGTGGCCACAGAGCACATAGTCAGTGGACCAGGCAAGTATGGTTTAGATACCACCAATATTCCTCTGCATGAAAGGTTCCAGAACAACAGAATGAAGAATGGGTTTTCTTCGGTGCAAAAAACAGGTAGAACCGTGAAACGAATGAAGGTGGCTTGCATGGTCTTCATTGCACTTTACCTTTCCATGTTCTCCAGTGTTATAAAGATTATCAGATAAAAAAAGTCAAGGTTGTTATATGCTGACATTTTTTAACGCCTTTGCCTTGGCACTTGCATTGTGGTGTTCCCAGTTATATGGGGATGTATGCATGCTTTTAGCACAAAACTGCAAAACTCCCTCATATATTTTGCTAATATAGTGATGGTAGGAACAAATAACTATACTTTAGATTTTTCTATGTAAAATTTTCAAGAGGGATCTGAGGGCAAAAGTAGTGCTTTAAGAATTAAACTTCTAGATGTTTTCCATTCTTGGCATATTAATATGGAGTCATTAATTTTTTCAGTAAGAATTGTCTACATGCAAAACTAGTTCACAATACACAAATGAATATGTAGGTTTGTTTTGTTTCAGTTTGCTGTACTGTTTGAACTGTTTGAATTGCTTGATAGTTTTTATAGTGTGATGTATTGGCTGGCATGAAGTATGAATCTTGTATTGTGTGGATTGCTAAGCAAACTATAGTTTACTGGCCATACAAGCATAGACCTTGACAGGATTTATATACTGCACTGACCTATAACAGCTTATTTGCAGCTTACCTGAATTCCAGCTTTTCCACCCTCTAAATCTCAACTGACAATTCATACTTTTTTACAAGATTATTTACAAATGTGATTAAAATTCTGACTGGATATTTAGCATATTTTAAATTTAGAGGAGTGTGAGAAAGAAGGAAAAAATCAAGTTTAGAATGAAACAATCAGAGCAACAGGGTATCATCCTACATTATAAAATAAAATTGTTACAACATCATTTATTTATTTATTTAAATTTTTATGCAGCCCATCTCCCGAGGGACTCCGGGCGGCTCACAATAAAAGTACCACATTAAAACAACATAGAACATATAAGAATTATAAAAAGTGAGTTTAAAACAATGAAATTGTAAAAAAAACCAAAACCAAAACCATTCACATCCCATCTGGGGCCGGATTTTGCTAAGTCATAATAGCAAGATCAACGGCCCCATGCCTGCCAGAAAAGCCAGGTTTTAACTGCTTTGCGGAAGGCCAGTAGGGTGGAGGCAGTCAGGACCTCGGGAGGTAGTTGGCTCCAGAGTTGAAGCCGCCACAGAGAAGGCCCTTCCCTGTGGACCTGCCAGCCAACATTGTTTGGCTGACGGAAGCCAGAGGAGACCGACCCTGTGGGATCACATTATAATAAAATCCAGTGTATAAAATTGATGTGACATCTATCAGCAGTATCCCTAATTGTTATTCAGTATAAAGGTCACCCATTGATTTAAGCAGATTTTTTTTCCTGTAAGTCATTTCATATTCTAGCTAAGTAGATTGGTGTAAACTTGAACAGGTATGAGAACAGAACTAGTGATAAATTAATTAAAGACTATTAGGATTTTCACAACTATTTTTTTCCAGCCTAAGTTCCCAATTCCACTACTCAACATTCTTATAGTGCACATTTATATATTTTGTAGTATAGCACTACAAGTTGGCTGGAAATTCAGGAAGATGTACAATTCATTTGGAGGGTATTAGGTTGAGGAACCTTTATAATGAACACAATTTTGATTATCTGTTGCTATATATGGCAAACATTAAGGATGCTATTTTCATTAATACTCACATACTTGGTGTAATATATTCTTATTTGCCGAATGCAGGTCAACAACCTTTTTGGGTCAGTATGTACAGCATGGACTTAACAAAATGTACGTATTGCATAAAGTCACAGCAGGGTTTTAGAGGTTTAACATTTTATGAACCCAGTTTACTGGTACTTTCTGAACAAACATCAAGAAATTAAATTATGTTATCAATATGAGTGATATCAGACTATTTTGTGGAGACTCTTACAAAATGATTTATGTGAACAAGTTTTCCTATATAAATGGGCATTCTTTAAAAAAAGAATATGCTGATCCACAATTGCTAATTTCTATTGTGTAAGCCTAACAACATAATCCTGAATATCCTGATTCTGTGATTAAATGTTAAATTCACAGCACATGTCTACATTGGAAAAAATATTAATTCTTATTTACCTCTTTGTTATTAATAAGACTTGGATCAATTCCTCCATTTGTTAAATAGGAAAATATTTCAGAGCATGGCTCAGCCTTATAGCATGGGCTGATGTTGGAGGACACCACCTTCTATTGCCTCAGATAAAGCTTTTCCTGGTGTGGATGTGGTTGAAAGCAATTATATTGAAAAATAGAGGGGCAAAGCATGCACAAATTAACAGTCCTGTTTATAGTTATAACAGTCTATAACTATAGAATACATTTAACAGAGTCCATAATCAAATAAAACTATGCTTAAAAAGCTAATCACAGTTTAGGTTGTTCTATATGTGTATTAGTTTTCAGAATGAGATAGGTAAGAGTGATGGACTGTTTCTTGCACTTTCTAACACTGCTATTGCTTTGTAAACTAAACAATGACTGAATGACAAATCAGACTTTTGTTTAGTTTGGCACCTTGCCAAGTTTTGCAACTTTCTCAGCAATTTTATCTGGAAAAATTATCTGGTTTTTAATGAAAAATCATCTAGATAATGTGCTAGCCCAAAGTCATCAGAGAGTTTCCTAAAGGTGTACCATGTATTTATTTGCATTTTCATGGCTGTTCCCAACAATCCTGATGAATATCTTCAGTGTGTGTAAACAGGACCCAGATTGTCATCTGCAATAACTTATCTTTTCCTTTTCCCTAATACTTAAGATTTTCTAGAAGTGGGATCTAAATTATTTTATAAAATAAGAGCATGCACAGAAATGTTTTTTTTTCTGATTGTTCAGAGCTATTGAAATTCCAGGTATCTAAAGAATTTTAGCTAATATAAATTCTCATTATTTTAAAGATTCTAGAAGGTTGGAAACCTCTAATTGAAAAAGATAAACTCATTTCAGTTTAATGCAGCATGACCAATTGGCTAACTGGTTTTTCAGGGCCATTCTAATTCCTCAGCAAATAATTGCTGAACTGAATGATGAAAACAAAATTATGCAAAACACTGCTGAGCCACGTTCAGCCTGTTCTGCTGTTATGTATAGTTACATATTGGCTGTCTCTGCCATCACTGATGTTGAAAATGAACAAATATATACAGTGGCTGGCAGTATGTTTCTAGAAATGATTTTACTACTTTTGTTGCTATTGTTATTTTAAGTTTGGTAAAAGGCATCTGCTATTTTCCTGACAACTGCTTAGTGAGTGCCCCGCATCTAAAAATTCTGCAAGTAGCAAGAGTTAAAAATCTCTTAACACTGCAATTTTTGAGACTTATCATGAAATAAGTCCCACTGAATTCTGCAGGAGTTATTTTGGATCACATTATCAGGTAAAGAGATGACAAAAATGAAGAGGCAATTCTTCCCAAAATTCTCACAGTAACCTACAACTGGATACCCCCAAAGGTACTTTTTCAAAAGGCAACTGGGCTTTATTTTTCCTTGAAGACGTTTCGTTTCTCATCCAAGAGATTTCTTCAGTTTTCAACTGAAGAGTTCCTTGGTGGCTCACCTAATTAGTGCTCTGAACTAACTGTTCAGTTAGTTCCAGATGCCAGCAATTAGTGT
>JANHFM010010183.1:58473-70751 GCA_032468115.1 Grayia smithii
CCAGTTCTCTGAACTGCTCAAAATTTCCGCTACCGGTTCTCCGGAACCTGTCAGAACCTGCTGGATTTCACCCCTGGTTCCATGACAGTTTTCTCCAACCTGATGCGCTTCACATATGCTGGACTTCCTTTCATAGATTTAATTGTTGTTTTCAAAACATTTTAAAGGTTCTCATTGGCTACTTAAGAAAGGAATGCTTATTTCAATTGACACTAGCATCTTTTAAAAAAGAAAATCACCAAATTTGTTGATACAGTAGCTAATTCTTTGACTTAGCACTACATTTTCCCCTCTATAAATATGAGAAGCAATGCAGAAATTTTAGATAAATAAAATCATTGTTGGAATAGTTAGATATAATAACTAAAGCAAACTAGACTTGCCATTTCTACAGTGTGAATGAGAATATATCATATTTTATCCATCTGTAAATATTCATTTAATATCTTTAAATTTAAAATTACCCACAGTTTGACTGGTGGATTACAAGAAAGAATATTCTGCCTCTGGTAATGGAAGGAACAAAAAGTGCAGAATGGATTACAATTGACACTGATTACTGGCCTGATACAGACTTATATTATATTAATTTTTAGAGATATATTATCATATGGCATATTTGCCTTATATATTCTCACATGGTGAGAATTTGGAAGACTTGCAAAAAAGCTATTACCATACAAGATTATTGCTTTTCATAGAGAAGAAGAGAATTCTCTACTACTTATTTTTATTTATATTTAAATATAACCAAATTTTAAGTGTTCCTTCAGAAGAGAACTACAAAAGAAAAAGAAGAAATGAAAGGCTGAGAGACAACCCAGAATAGTACAGGATATGATTTTATCTAAAAGAAATTCCTAGATTTGTTGATGTAGTTGATTTTTATTTTAGTTAGAAACAAAGCTTCAGGAGTTTTTTGGCATTTTACGAAATCCTTTCCCTTTCCCCCTGGGTTTTGGTATTTGTTTTCTTTCATGTGCTGTTTAAATGTTAGACTGCTCCTCCTAAACGAGGGGCCATGGTTTTTCTTCCCAGCCTTTTGGAGGGATGTTGGAGGTTGTAGAGTGATTCTGTCATATAATTTCCATCAGAACATTTTTGTGGGGATTAGGGTGGGAATGGAAAGACCGGGAGAAGCAAATTGCTCCCTTCCCCCTCACTAGTCTTCTCAAGCATTCTGAAATTCTGCCATTAAAATCTGGCCACTTTGTTGGCAAATCTCAATGGTTTTATCTGGGGATGCTGTCCTGGAGGGCTAAAGTTACCCCACCCAGTGCTGCTTATTGCTTTTATCATTGGCAGCATTGATAGATGAGCATATTTGCAGCTCAAGATTTGAACTGTGGAGTCCTTGATGCTCTCTGAGCTTGGTGGCTCAGAGTACCACCAAGCTCACAGGGCACCAAGGACCCCATTACTGATAGCTTTTAATCTTGGAATGGATTGAGGTTTTTTTCCTGGTCCAAACAGAAAAAAAATCCATCTACAGGAGAAATTTGCTGTCAAATGAAGTCCCTTATTATAAATACCGCCACTTTAGATTTTTGTTCTGCTAAATGGAAGTTAGACACCCAGCTGTTTTTCCCATGTTAACTTTAATTTCAGTAAGGCCTTAAATTCACATCATGTCTAATGCCCTTTGTCCATCCTATTCTTTTCCTACAGAGCTTCCTGACTTTTCTGGCCTTTCGCAGACTTGGAGAAATTACTTTTCAGGAAGAATACAATACACTGTTTCCTAATTCTTCACCAGTTCTCCCCTAAACTTGGGTGCATAAAATTGACATATCAGAGAGAAAATGTTTAAAGCAAATATTTCTGATGTTTAAAGTGTAAGGAAGGAAGAAAACAGAATAAAATAGGGCAGGTCCAGCAAATAAAACAGCATGATTTGGGAAAGAAGGAAAATTCTGGAAACATTGAGACTTAAGGAACTATTTGAGGTTGTCTTCTTTTAAAGCCTCAAATAGTTGAAAGTAGAATATGTCCTATTCAATTTCTTTTCTTTTGCTTCTTTTTCTACCCTCAGTTCCAGATAACACTATTGTGCCTTTTTTGTTGACTTGGTTAACAATTTTAACACTAATGACAAAATGTGTTTTCTATTCTTGCTCACCCTCATATTGCCACAACTTGCTCTTCTGTTGTATAACCTAAATGTTGATGGTATCAATAGGCAGTTTAGTAACTGCAACAGCTTCCAACACTCTTTCTTCAGCATTGTTACTAAAGACTATTTCACAAATAAGAGATTTATGATGGGGCTGGACCTCTTATAACCACTACTTTGATTAATCTTGAAAATATTGTTCGCCTTTATTTCTACCTGTCAGCTTCCGTAGATCTCCAGAACTAATAGAGGTGGAGTTGCATGGATATGAGATGTCCCTGGAAAGCTAATATTGTTTCAAACTCTACCTCCATAGCCCAGCCAGCATTGAAAAGCTTGGCTGCACAACCTTGTGTGATCCTTCTGTTACCTGTCTCAGGTATATGAATACGAAATATTGAATACAAAAGAGGTCCGACTAATGCCTTCCACATACTTAACCTGGCCTTGTTGGGTTTGGATATGCTAAAAAAAAGCACTCCAGAACCATATCTTCTACTGTAGCTTTATTTTCGTCAGTCTTTTATCCAAGTAAATAAGCCATAGAATGTCTCCTAAAAGTTTATTCTTCCCTTGCTTACTCTGCAGTTTCTTTCTTGAACTTGCTTGTCTTGGTGAGTTGAACCAGATCATCTGGTCTTTAGAATGTATTTGCATTTAATTAAGTAATTGCAACATGTCTCTTTCCCTAATTTATGTCTTGTGCACTAACCATTATTAACACAGCTTCTATTTGTTTCTTCCTGGTATGTTTTTCTCTTTTGTTTTTTTTTCCCCATCCCGTTTTCCAAAATCTCCCCCATGCCAACATATCCTCCCTTAAAGGTGGGCCAGTCTTTTCTGGCATTCCAGCGATATCAACTTGGAGCGGATTCAGCACTCTTCTCCCAGGACTACACAGATCCAAGCCAGGAGGCCGGCATGCCTTATGCACCCTACACAAATGAGGATACCACAGATAGCATGGCGACCTACCAGCAGCCCCCTTCCGCAGATGCTTTTGATGCTGGGACACAGGGGTACCAAACGCAAGACTACTGAAAGCTGTTGGAGACCTCCTATTTCCCTTCCCTCTGCCCACTCTCTTCTGCCACTGAGAAGTCAGTGTGCAAAGCAGACCAGAGCAACAGGTGACTCTTGGCCAGTTCTGGCCTTCTAGGTTTTCTTTTTTTATTTCTTCTTTACAGAAAATGCCTCCTCCTCTGGAATTCTCCATCATAACTAGATTGCTCATTGCAAAACATTTTATTGTTTGTGTTGCAGTGATAGATTCTTTGTATGGGAAGCTCAAGCTGTTTTTCAGAGGGAAAGAGAGAAAGAATCTCAAGATGCTGTTGGTGGAAATATAAGCACTGGGATGTGGATGAATACTAGTTAAAATGCCAGTGCGCAAATGTAAATGCTGAGAAATGAGAATAAGAACTGGACAGAGGAGTAGAGCATCCTATAAATGAGTAGTGAAAGTGAGCAAGCGAAGGTGAATGCTGTACATAGCAGCAAGGAAAAATATAGAGACGGCAAGCAAAAAAGGATCTCAGGTAGGTGAGAATGGAATCATAAAGTGTTGGATGTGGAATCTACAATAAGCCAGATTGATAGTAGGGAGCTTTAAAAATATCCTGGATTTTCATGAAATACTAAAATGTTTTGTTTTGTGCACTCTATTATTATTATTATTTTCATTTTATCTGCTTCAGGTTGATAATACGTGGTTTCCTTCACAAGCTGTTCTAATGTTTGATCACTTGCAGTTGGCTTTTTGGAGAATTGAGAAGTATTACATGATTCTCTGATCAAGTTCAAAAAGCAAAATGTTAAATACAGGCTGAAAAATAAGACACAGAGTGGTTACATTTGTTTCTGAATATGAGGCAGCTGTTTACAACAGCATCACATCTGTTCATTCTACTGTAGGCTAAACCAAATCTGATGGACTGTCTTTGTTTAGTTGACAAAACAGCATATGATCACAATCATATGTCACAATCTACAAAATTTAAACTAACTAAATGACTGATAATTTCATTCAATTATTATTTTTTTTCTCAAAAAATGGTTTATGAAGACAGGTGTGCAAATTATGAATTGTCAAGGAATGATATAACATTCTAAATCCAGGATAATGACCATGAAATCTCCTTCAAATTCAGACTCATAGTTAATAGATTGTCATCAGGATTATATTATGCAAATCACAATTCAGTTGGAAAAATAATTAGTGTCAATAACGATCTGGAAAATCCTGTAATAACACAACCATATTGAAATGTAATTCAAGTACCACTGAACAAAATTACCTGTATCAGTGGACAATCCTCTTTTCCAGTTTTTTTAAAAAATAAAGCTGATTTCCAATTGGAGAAATGCCAATGCTGATAAAATTATAGTGAGTAGAGGAACTCTAATGAGGAACGGACATAAAAATAAACAAAAATAGCTCTGAATAAGACAATACTTCTGCCCATTATATTATATAGAACACAGTGTTGGGGATGTCAGGATAAACGTAAAAGTAACTTCACTGCAATGGAAATGAATTACTTAAGAAGTGTATGAGTCAAGAATAAATAGATAGGAAATGAATGTGGACTGAATATAAAAGGGAGTCACCAGTGTTGTACAAAAGAAGTATATTGAAATGGTTTGGTCCCATAAAAAAAACGAATGAAGAGTGATTTGCAGACTAAGTACATGAAGAAAGAGTGTGTTGAGAGGAAGGGGAAGACCAAGAAAGTCATGTGGAATGAAACTCAAATTCTCCTAAGGAGAGAAGTTTCTTTTTCTTATCTCATGCCTTAACTTTCTTCAGTATACTGTTTCTTGCTTCTTTACTGCACTGTTCATTATTTTGATTAACCCAAAAGGGAATAGTGTGATGGATACATAATATATGTATACTATTCATATATTCATGATTCAAGCAATTAAATAGGATAAATAAGGAACAAGCGATACAAGTCTAATCGGACAAAGGATTATTCAGAAGTAAACTCCATCTCGTTCAATGGACTTGCTCCAGCGAATTGTGTCTAGAAGTTTAAAAATATTTATTCATGAATTTCTAAAGAAAAGTGCTCAGACCAAATATTGTCTGGAAACCACATTCATTGTACTGAATGATAATGTCTTACAAGAAAACATTAACATTTTGTATAGAGTGTAACAAAACAGAATTCTATCTTTTAAGCTCATGTACAGTGGTCAGAGCTAAGAAAATACCATTAAGTTGTATACCAAGAACATTTGTAAAAAAGCTCATCTATTCTTAGTGGTATGTTACCCAAAGTAATTCCAAAAGTTATTGATTTGCAAGTTGCTAGTACAAATATCTGTCAGAGTCTCCTTAACTATTTCTTCATTCAGCAAGCTTTTACTGGCCTCTAAAGGAAACCATAGAATTATTTTCATTCAAGAGGTTTGCCTTAAGTGTACAAAGATCACAACATTTAGTGGAATAAGCCTGTTGTTAAGCAATACAAAATACTAAGCCAAAAGTGAAGATGCAGTATTCTGTCTCAATACATAGCTAATTTCCAAAATCATATTTTCTTAATTGTATGTCAGGGAGCCAGAGATGGATCTTTGTCATGATGGCTGTGAATGATAGGAGCTATAGTTCAGATTATGCTCCCACATTGCCCTTATTCTGATATACTTACAGATAACCTTTCCAATATCACAGCAGTACGTCATCAGGGCCACTGTATAAAATAAGGCAATGCAGCATTTGAAATGCCATTTGACTATGGGCATCCATAAGGGGACATGTCAAAATCTGCAAGATGGCAGACACAGTATTGCAGTTTTTTTTATATGGCATACAAAAGTGTAGGACCTGGATCCCAACATTATCCTTGCCTTCTTGCGGATATTGATCTCTTTCCCCAGTGGATATTGTGGCTTTTGACCTTCTCTGCTTTTATTAAATCAAGCTGATATAAACAGACAGTTCTTGCACAAAGAGGAAAAAAAATCTCCATATAATTAGTTCAGGCTCTGAAAGCAGAGCAATGAAATGAAAAGAAATGCACACTGTAGTGTTTGGTCTTCCCCTTGTGTGTGGCTTGTATGATGGCTTTCGTATGTAGAGTGATTTCAGTATGTTTTCTATTGTCTATTTTTTTCTGGAAATATACTGTGAAGAGGGTGTGGCTACTAGGCAGCATTAAGAGGATGTGATCAGGGGTGGGCTTCAAAAATTTTAGCAAGGGGTTCTCTGGTTGCTCGGTAGGCATGGCCATGGTGGGTGTGGCCTAATTGGCCTCCTGCACCACCGGGGGGGGGTATTTTTACCCAATCTGGGCTCCGGAGGTTTTCCTTGAGCCTCCGGGAGGGTGAAAACAGCCTCCCCAGGTTCCAGAAGCCCTCTGGAGCCCTCCTGAACTTCTGGTAGGCCTGTTTTTTGCCCTCCACAAGCCTCCGCGCGCGCCCTGCACTTACCTGCATCCAAAACAGGCCGCATGGGGACTCCTGGGAGAGGCGGGATGGGTGGGGCCAGCCAGGAGTGGGATTTGGGGGCTCTCTGAACTTCACAGAATCTTAGCTAGAGGTTCTCCTGAACCCCTGCGAACCCCCAGCAGCCCACCCCTGGATGCGATAATCTATAGCAGGGATCTCCAAACCTTGGCAACTTTAAGACTTGTGGACCTCAACTCCGAGTTCCTCAGCCAGCAAAGCAACTCTGGGAGTTGGTTCACAAATCTTAAAGTTGCCAAGGTTGGAGACTCCTGATCTGTAGCACTGAAACACAAAGAACCTGGTCCTCTTATGGTTCCAGGTGAAAGCAATATTGTATAGGCTTGAGAGAGGGGGCGGAATTCTATTTCAAAGCTTCTGTTATTGCAGTAGTCTTATATTTAGGCATATGGGAAAGGGGAGGAGGAGGTTCTTACTAAATCAGGCCAGAGATGCTTGATAATAGAATTGGACGGGAGGCTAGTAAATCTAGTGGTATAGAATTGCGAAGCTTTGTGAATGTCACTTGCATGCATTCATGTCAAGTTCACCTAGCAAAAACAACAACTGGGTTTTGGCTTGTAGGATTGGCCAAGCCAATCCTACAAGCCAAACTTTAAACTCTCTAGTTACAAACTGAACTCTCTAGTTACAAACTGAACTCTCTAGTTACAAACTGAACTCTAAATTCTTGTAGTAATGGACATTAATTCATGCCACTTTTCCTTTTCCATATGGATATAATTTTAAATCCGAATAGGAGTTTACCTCAGCCATTCAGTATCTATTACAAAGTCTAGGAAAGGAGCATGCCTGACAAAGGTGAAAATGTTAGCTCATTTCTGTCATCCTGCAAACCAAGATTGCAGTTAAGGGTATTGAATCTTTCACTTTAAGATATTGGCCACTGGGCTGGCCAATATCTGTCTTAAATCTTCTTTCTTACAAAAAGTTCAATAATGATTCTTTTTGTGTTCTTTTTTGAAACATTTTCTGTTTCATTGAAAGAGGATCAGATATCAATCTGGTTTACTTCAATTTAATTCCATTTAATTGAATATACCCAAACAGTAACACTGGCTATTACATAATACAAGCCTTTTATTTGAACAATAAAAGGTTTTTCTGTAGAAAAAGTCGACTATCGAGAGAGACATTTTGGCTACTCAGAAGCTATATTATTTATTTATTTATTTAAATATTTATATGGTTGTCCAATTTGCAAAAATGCAACTCCGTGCAACCAATAACTATAAAATAAATAGTAATCCTCCCTGACAAAGGCCCAGTAACAGAACAATTCACAAAATTGGGGCATAACAACATATAGTTCCTTCCCCCAGGAAGAGTTCACTGTTATCTCATTGAACTCAGCATTGTGATGATTGCTCTTTGACACACCACTGGAATCTTTGCATTAATTTCTGACACAAGATTGCAGTCATTTCATACTGAATTATAAAGCAACTGAATTACCTCAGTGTTTAGCTCAGTTTCCACATAAAGCGTGAGAAATGGATAACACTTATGCATAGATGTCATGCTCAATGAGTTGTCACTTAACTTAGCTTCCTGGCAGATGGCTCTGCCTCTTTAGAACTATACATATGCCCTTTACGCTAATGTATTCCTTGTAGGACAATTCTAGTATAATTTGGCTGCTTGACCTAATGTGAAACAGTTTGGAAATATAATATTGGCCTGAAACATTGCATTATATTTCTGAAGTATCAGTTGTTATCTTCCTCAGATTTTAATCGTTCAGAGGGAGTATAAGCCACATAAATGTTGACAATTAGATTGATCAGCATATAGGGATCTCCTTGTTTAATGATATCTTTGTTTATATCTGCACAGCTTCTGAGCCACTGCAGAGAGAAAAAAAGATGACCTTGACAGAGATGTGCAAGCTCCATTACCAAAGCAATGATCTTAAATGTACAGTAAATAGTATTTGGCTCAGATAGACACGTCTCTAATTCCTTGGAGTGAATTCATTTTAAGAAGGAGGAGGGGCAGTACAATCAGCCTTGCAAGATTCTGTTATTATAGCCAACCACAATAAAAGTAATTTTAGCCTTCCTTGTGGAATTGATTTCCTAATCTGGTCTATCTGGTGAGGTTGAAAGCCCCCAAAGTAAATATCCATCATCCAGATGAAGAAGATCGCTAGGCAACAGTGTAGGTTGTTTATTCAGCTGAGTTGTCTTATATTGCTATACAGCTGTATGTAGGCTAATGGTTCATAAAGGTTGGCTTTAATTTTTTTTTGCCCAGCAAATAGGGAAGTACTTGCATACATATCTCACCTGAAGACCATTATCATTTTGATGTACAACTAAGGAAGAATGGATATCCAATCCAATTATTTATTATTGAATACTGAAATCAAACTAATGTTTCTCTAACCTTTGTATTTTTCCCTAGTTTTTTCAATAATAATGGACAATGGTTCTTGGTATTTGATGCTGCTAGATCTCTGTACATTCCCAAGCATGATTTCAGATGCAAAGAAAGACTACTTTTGGTGATCTTATGATATTAAGCTGGAAGAGAGTAAGAAATCATAGGCCAGTTCATTTTACTTCATGCAATACATACAGTTCTGACAATCTCTTTGTCCCAGAATCATTGACTCAGGAGTATATCCTTAATCTATTGCATTACTGCCCGTGTATAGTATATATATATTATATATAAAGATGTATAATATAGAACTCTATATACACACACATCCTCACATATGTGGCAATGAAAGAGTGGCTTGCTCCATACAGGATCCCCCAAATGTTCAGTGAATACTTAGCTCCACTCATTTTATCATCTTCAGTGTATCTCCTCCTACCAACTAATAGAAGAAACCCTGACCTCTTGGCACCTCTGTTTATGACGTCCTATATGTTTGTGGTTATTTAAAAAAACAAGTGAAGGTGATAATTACTGATATCAATAAAATTGTTACATTAAAAATTGTAACAGGAGTGTTCTGAAATTTTCATTCTTTCAAATTTAAATTATTACATTAGTTTAAATTTATGTGCACAATTTGTGGCCTCAATGCCACATGCAGCCCCTGAAAACCTTGAAACAGTCCCCAGAAACCTTTCAAAACTGTTACAGAATTGTAATCTTTAAGGTGACAGGCAATCATTTTGGCACCAAAAATCAAATCACATTTTAAGTTTTAATCACATTTGTTAGATGTATATCCCACCTTTCTTCCAGGAGCTGAAGCTGGCATATACAGTACTCCTTTTTTTTTCTGTAGAGTAAATTGGACTGAAAATAATGGCTGGTCAAAGTGACCCAATGAGTATCTGGTGGGAAAGTGGCCTGAATCAGTAGTGTGCCAAATCAGTGTGCTAGGTATCACAACTTAGCTCTGCTCTCACCGTTTCTGAAAATTTAACCAGTGGTTCTTGCAAGCTGGTACAAGCCACTTCCAGTACACCGCTGGCTTGAATCCAGATCTCCCATATCTCGGCTCATCACCTTCATAGTCTTCACCTAACTCGCTCTACCATCTGTTTTTCGCAACCTTGTCTGATTTTTGAAGCAGGCTCCAAGGAAAGTGTGGCTCTTGATGTGAGAAAAGATGCATAATCTTACTTTATGTGATTTTTAAAATCTCATTTTCTAACCTGAAAGCTTTTCAGGGCAGTTCACATAATACTAAAATGTCCTTTGTTTTATGAGAAAATGGGGAAAGAACCAAGAGCATCTGTTGCATCCTGCCAGCACACAGGTGACAAGTAAACACAGCTGATTGGTCCACTTGCGGTGGGAAGCCAGCAGGCTCCTGATTGGATCAGCCCTGACAGCTCCAGTATAAAAGAGCTGTCAGTGAAGAGGAATTCGCTCACTCACTCACTCGTTGTTAGCTTACAGAGTGAGTCACTGTTAGCCAATGTTGTTAATACAGAGGTGTTAATCATTAACCTGCCTGGCCTCCATTCTTGCTTGATAGTTCTGAAATAGAACAGCACCCATCCGCAGCTCTTGTTTTTTATGTGGCTTATACCAGCCAGCAAGTGACAGAAAAAGGACTTCTCAAGGTAACCTAAAACAGGCTCCTCCAGTCAAAGATCTGGCTGCTTGTCTTCACAAGGCAGTTGCTTCTAGTCATTAGCATGGTGAGCTAATACTTTATACCTGCACCAGCAGCCCATTGTGTGTAGAGGCATTTGGGTACAATCCAGGGGGAAAAGATGACAAACTAGATTCTTTTCATCGTATGATTTTTCCAATGGCTAAGATTTCTGAAACACATTCTTCTGGGACATGAATAGATTTCTATTAGGAAGTGGCTACTTCTCCATCTATGACCATAATTAAGCCCAACATTTTTGTTGGTAAATAAGACAAATGAGTTTTGCTCTGTTTTATGACCTTTCTTGCCACAGTTGTTAAGTGAATCACTGAAATTGTTAAGTTAGTAACAAGGTTGTTAAATGAATCTGGCTTTTCCGTGGACTTGTCAAAAGGTTGCAAAAAAGTGATCACATGACCCTGGAATACAAAAACCATGAGTCAGTTGCCAAGCATCTGAATTTTGATCATGGGGATATTGCAATAGTTCTAAGTGTGAAAAACAGTCATAATCACTTTTTTCAGTGTCTTTGTAATTCCGAATGGTCACTAAACTGTTCTAAGTTGAGGACTACTTGTACTGTGATACTGAATAGCTAGGATACTGTAATGGCAAGAAGCCTTGTCTTACCAATTTCTAAAGCATTTCAGCATCTCAGGTTCACAGCCAGCTGATCCGTCTGTTAACCCTTTCCAAGCCATTAAAGAAATAATCCATTTAATTATGGCTCTGCAACTTTCACATTGGGGTCTTTTGGAGACAACCCTAGAAGAGAGGCCATCTTGAATGTAAAATCTGGCTTGGCTGCTCTAAGGTCTGTCACAAACTCATTCATTCATCTCCCATTTCTCCAGGAGCTCATGGGGAACTCCCTTCATTTAATCCTTTTATATCCTTACAACAACTTTGGCTGGCTGAGGAACTCTGGGAGTTGAAGTCCACAAGTCTTAAAAGTTGCCAAGGTTGGAGACCGCTGAGCTAGGGAGTCCTATGAAAAGCACCTGGAATCTATCTGTCCAGACTAAAGTCAGGAGTCCAGGACCTTAAACACTACATTACAAATTGGTGCCACTTTGAAAATGAGTGGTAAACTTAAAACGGAAGCAAAATTGTAATAAAAGAAGGCACCGAAGGTCACATGCAATTGTCACACGATATTATGCAGGCTAATGAAATTTCTCAGAGATGAGCTAAGATGTGGATTCGCAGACTTAAAAGCCCCCGATTCTGTAAAAATGCACAATATACAGCTGTTGCTGATGAAATAGTCCGCTTCAGTACAAGGCTTAGAAATATATGATCAACCGAATATAGAAAGCCAGTTGGTGCTGATGTCCGCAGCGCTCCTCCTGTTTTAACTGCAAAATACAGCATATCCGCTATGGAGGACTACATTGACAAATTTCTTGCTGCAAATAAATCGTGTATATTAAAAAAATAAATAAATTTAATAAATAAAAAAAAATCCGATACGCAGGACAAAATGCAGAAGAGCAAAGCAACGCGCCTCAATACTTCCTCCCGTCCTCTCGAGGGCGCTGTCGACCGAGGGAAACTCAGAACCAATTAGGCAGGATAAAACTACGTCCGATGGCCCGCCTGCAGCCCGATCCTACCTCT
>JANHFM010010183.1:119708-131023 GCA_032468115.1 Grayia smithii
AGCAGAGCTGGCTGGGGAATTCTGGGAGTTGAAGTCCACACATCTTCCAGTGGCCAAGGTTGACAAACACTGTGCTAGTGCCATCTCTGCTTGTGGGCAAGTCAGATTTTTAGAAGCAGCTGCTTGGATATCAATCATGTTTCACTGAGTCGACAGGAACCTGGCCTACTTTAAATGCTATGATCTCCTCTGAGCACTCTTCATTTACTTTACAGCCTTCCTCAAAGAAAATGTCAAAAATATTTTTTTTTAAAAGACTGCATGATATAGCCTACGATGGAGATGAGGATGATTTGAAATCAGATAATTTAGATGTGCATATGCATAAAAATATGGTTACCTTATCAAGTATAAGACCAAAAACTATGTTCTTTCAGGGCCTGCCACAAAGTGGCATGCCAACTTTGGGGTAAATCATGTCCTTCTAGGGTTAATATCCTATTCCTTCTTAAAGACATCCAATCTCCAAGTCATCAAGACTGCCTAATAATACCCTTCCCAAGAAGGAAGGCCCAAGCCCCCTCTTTCTTTTGCTTCCTGTATCACTTTAAGTCTAAATCTCGGTTTCTTTCCTTGCCATATAAATTTAGATGTAGTTTTGTTTAGTGCCTTAAAACTTCTCGATTTACAATAGTTTCGTTGGGGCTGTTTGGCAAAGGAAAGTAAACCTAGGTAATACATATGTCTTAACAACTGCCACTCTGCCTAGAAGTGAGATCTGCCTATTTGTCCAATTTTCCGTATCTTTTTCAATTTGTCAAAAATATTTTTTAAAAAGACTGCATGATATAGCCGACGATGGTGATGAGGATGATTTGAAATCAGATAATTTAGATGTGCATATGTATAAAAATATGGCTACCTTATCAAGTATGAGACCAAAAACCACATCAAATTTGTCAAGAATTGGGGTCCCCAAGTAGCTGCATAATTTTTCTGGTTAGAAGATCAGCAAATTGTTGCCTTGTGCTTGCCTAACAATTTTTTTTTCTAAATATGTTTGTTTTGTGTAATTATACAATTCTATGTATATACAGGAATTTCTAAACATATCCTTGTCTAATGTTGCAATATATTCCTATGCTGTGCTATATACACAAAACACCCACAAAGCACCAAGAGAGAAATGCTGATTAAAATGGCTGATGATTGCAGAAGATATACTGAATGATGTGAGCAACTTCTTCTGACAGGATATCTAGTCTTTCTGCAATTAAGGGACAAACAAAATCTTGTTCATTTAATTTTTTCCACACTTTGCTCCATTTTGAGCAAAGCTTCAGCTGCCGAATTTCTGTTTGTCATGTAGCTAAAGTTCTGTCCTAGTGCAAAATGCAGAAGGCTCAGTGTGGAAAAAAAAATAGCAATCCTAAAAGAAGTGGAAACAACACCTCATGGAATTACAATAGCTTTTTGACTTCAGAAGATAGATTTGAGAAAGGAAGATTAAAACATTGGAAGTCTTTCTTTATTCCTATACTGATCCTTGTAGGTATTTGATCTTTGTAGGAATAAACAAACTTGATTTGGCTTATTTTCTTGTCTGGCTATTCTGTTGCAGAATATGGGATATACCCAACTTAAGACTCTTCATCAGTGTTGGACCTATGTCCTGACCAGTGAGTATGATAGCTAATTGGAAGTTGAAGACCAAAAATATATGGCAGGCATCCGTTGGACAAGTTGGCATTTGTCTGATAGACATACCATACACATCTGCGGAACATCAACTTTGGGGAACATCAATTTTGATCCTAAAGTTGCCTCTATCACATTGTTGTCATTATCCAAGGGTTGTATTTTTATATCTTCAAAATATAGTTTTGAACAAATAATGAACATTCACATAATCTGATAGCAATGTCTTTTACTTCAATGAAGCTGAACATTAAGTGGTAAACAAGAAGATGGAGCAATCAGTGCTCAATAGACTTTTGGTTTTACACTTCCTGGAGAATAGTATGCATTACATTTAAAGTATTTCTTCCTTCCCAATCTTATGTTGGATTATATATAATCAGAGGCTGAAGGCAGATATGAGTAGGGTTGACTAGGATGAGACCAAGCTAAACACCAGTAAGCTCCAAGCACCTCAAATAGTTTCCATTGAAGTCAAATGGAGCAGCAATTCCTAATTAATGCTTACTCAAGTTACTAAGACTTGAGGCTAGATTGTTTACTCTAAAGCAAGTTTTTTTTTAGTACATTGTTGCCAGCTAGCATAGAAACACTGTTTGAAGAAGAGGTAGAGCCTATAAAAGCTTAACATAGCTGTGGTAAAACCATATGTGGGGATTGTTGAGAAAGGTAAGGGTGAAGAAGATCTATCTCTGGGTTAGATCAAATGCACTAAAGAGAGTCAGTTTTCCTTCACAATATATCTTCATTTGATATAGGGACTGCATGATTCTCTTCCAGTTCTATTTCTTATGTCTGCAGCCAAAGGTAAGCACAAAAGTACCTTCAGATGTATGTATGGGAATAATCATGTTAGCAGGGATCTGGCTGTGGGATCATATCCCAACTGGTTTGAAGCCACTTCTTTTTATCATTCATTTTAAAGCTGTGTATGTCATTGAGGGTTTTTTTTCTCAATCGTAGTAGTCCCTACTATAAGGTACGGTAACTCCATAGGCGCATAACTATTAGTGTAGCCATGCCTGACTTGGAGAAATCCTTACTAAGCAGACTCATGATGCCCATTTTGCAATCCCTTCTCTGTGAAGTTCTTGATTTCCCCAGGCATTTGACTATTTATAACTTGGAATATCTGTAACTCTTTAAGTGACTGTCAGTTTTTTATTGATTGTAGTCCAAAACTATGCTATGGAGCTCTTGTTAGCATTTAAAGCCCCCCCCCCCAACTTTTTTTAGTCTTCATTATTAAAGGCTAGTTTTAGAAATAAATAGATAGTAGTGGTTTCTGCAGGACCTATGAAGCAAGGCAATAAAAAATATCCTGCTCCTTTAAGACTGATACTTCTGAAACAACCTACTTTTGTGGGGAAAAAATATAATTGATGCAAGCTTATGATTATGCTGTATGTCTGCACCTGGGGTGGGTTCACACAAGACATTAAGTCATAACCAAAAGTACCACTGTACAATTTAGCCTGATGTGTGGCTCCAATAGATACCAAACTCAGTAAGGTAAGTATATATAGAATTGCAGCCTAAATTCATTAAGATGCATATAAGATATTACAAGACAATGGTCAAAGTAAGTCATTGTCTCCTACTGTTATCTCTGTACTAGGAAATACTTGTATTGATGAATTTCAGATTATAGTGAAGCAGTGACAAAATAATGTGATGTAATAAATGGAAGGCTTGTATTTTGAATGGGTAGATTACTTGATTTTAATCATTGGCCATGTTCTTACTATCATTAGCTACAAACATGACCAACAAAATTATGGTTTATTCAATATCATTGTCTAAGTTCTCTTGACACATAAGCATAACCTTACTATACTGGCTGTGTTTGCATATTATGCTGTAATTAGTAGGCTAGTTTGTAGTTGACTCTATTGTTTGAACCAGGCATTTATTAGGTATGGCTCACTATCTCTGCATTTTGGTTTACTACATGATAGTTTTGAGAATTAAATTAGGAAAATTTGATGTTTATTTTCCATAATTCATTAGGATAAGGCCGACATAAAATGTGACATTAAATATAATGGGGAAATCAAATATTGAAAAACCTTTTTATAAGTATTATGGGAGGAACAGCTACTGCTAAGCAGAGCAAGTAGGAATTTGTAAGGTAGATCAAAAGCCTGACTTCATAGAAGACATTTATTAGGTTTAGGTACTTCTAATGCTTCATTTTTCTTGGGTGATAGTGCAGATACTTGAGACATTTATTATAAAATTAATTCACTTCCTTAATGGAATTGTCAGTAGATGCATATAACCTTCATCACAGAAAAGGGAGAATTAATGCACAATAATTACACAATACCTTTGGCACGTTAGTAGTACTTCCAGCTCTGCTAGGGATTCACTGGCTAGCATTACTTTTTAATCTCCTATTCCTTCATGAGTTTAGCATGGCTTACTACTACTACTACAACAACAACAACAACAGCACATTCATATTAAAAAATCCATGAAGTGCTGTTGAGCATATCAGTGCCATCTCTTCAAGGGTTCCTCCTGTATTTTTAATAGGTCTCTAGCCTGAAAATTCAGAGCAGGTGAAACATTGCCTTAATGATATATGAAACATTTAATGAAAATGTTCTGTTGTGATTTAACATAGAGAGCCCTAGATGATAGATTCATTTTTACTCTAGTCATTCTTAAGCATCTTTTTGTGCTACAGGGGGACTACTTGAAGGACTAGGAAGACTTTTTTTTTTGTCAGAATGCAAATGCTTCTCCTGTTAATCAGAGCCTCTAGAAAGCCCTCCAAAAATGGGTCTGCCTTTCTGCATGATTTACTACATGATTTACTCTCTTTCTGAATTAATGGCCTGACCTTGATACTTTCTGGTCAGAAATGGTACTTAGAACAGTGGCTCATCTGGAAATATAATTAGTGGGACAAAAGTAATTGTCTCTTTAAATCTCAAGAGTGATGTAAAAATTATGAGAATGATCTCTAATGTTGATTCAGAAAAGCAGAATTAAAAATTATGAGAAGTCTAGGAAACACTGGCCCTTAATTAATTAACAGAATTATTTCCATCTGACCTTTTTCTGTGAATAGCCATTCAAAACAATAGTTATGAAATAAAGATTAAAAATTTCAAAGTAGCAATTGGAACACAACAGAATATTTTTGATTTTTAGTTTTGCCCAGTTGGGGCCCTTCAATCTCATTCCTGAAAACAAAAGATGAAGTAGTAAATCTGAAGTTAACCATATCTACCTTAGATCAGGGGTCTCCAACCTTGGCTGGCTGAGGAATTCTGGGTGTTGAAGTCCTCAAGTCTTAAAGTTGCTAAGGTTGGAGACCCCTGCCTTAGATTACAGATCAAGTGACAGAATGGAAAGTTTTTTCATCCCAGGAAGTCTTCATAATATAGCAAAATAACTACACAAAAGAGACTAGCCTTTTACCTGGAATGTTCACTTCCTGTAGGGATACAGATGTTTGGGGATTTTTAAATGAAGAAGAATTTGATCGTGAGTTCCTTATTGCAATGTAGTCAAGAAATACTAGACTTCAATTATTTGTGAAAAACAGCCATTATTTGAATGATGTATCTGAACAACTGTTTTTATCTCTATGGCCTTTTTAAAATATATCACTATAGCACTGATATCAAAGACATTTGGATTCTCAATTTTTAGGCTCATCGAAAGCTATGCTACTATTGATTCAATATTTATTGATCATATTTATATGGCCACCCATCTAACAGAACATGATTCTGGGTGATTGTACAATAAAAAATATTTATACTAAATAGATTTTAGTAAGGAGCCTGCAATATAAATCTGATATCCAAAGTGTCTTTTTAGTATAGACCAGAGGTTTTCAAACTTGGCAGCTTTAAGACTTGTGGACTTCAATTCCCAGAATTCTCCAGCCAGCATAGCTGGAGCTGAAGTCCAGAAGT
Source organism: Grayia smithii (assembly GCA_032468115.1). NCBI lineage: Eukaryota > Metazoa > Chordata > Lepidosauria > Squamata > Grayiidae > Grayia > Grayia smithii. The sequence continues at coordinate 125,282 of JANHFM010010183.1, forward strand.
CTTAAAGCTGCCAAGTTTGAAGACCTCTGGTATAAACCTTGTAATATTTTTATGGCAATTATTATGATTTCAGCTACATTCAGAGAACATACAAGCATATCCAACACACAATTCCCTTTCAGGGTAAATATTTGCTGAGCACAAACACACAGAGAGAAAAAAGTAAACAAAATGAAGATAATATTTTTTTTAAAACAGAAAATCTAAAGCTGGTTTACCTCAGAACTATTTACTATGCTTCTCTATATCTTTCTATCCTTACAATAATTACTTGCACCATTTCCATATAGAACTTCATACATTACTTTTGATTCTTTAAATTTCTCTTTTTTATGAGATCATATGAGACCTTCTCATCATGAGTTTTTAGTCTTCCCCTTCTCCTCAGCCATTCATTCTTCCAGCATATATCTTCTTTTGTGATTTCATCTGTTTTCATTATTTAAATGATCAAGCCATCTCAATCAATGCATTTTTTTCTGCTCACTCATCTTTGTATTCAAGCCACTCAGCACCCATGGACCTGCTCTTCTCTTGTTTCATCACACATATTTCTTATGTAACCCATTCCCACTGCATCTCTATGTGAGAGCAATCTATCACTCCATTGATCATTCAAGTTAATTTGACTAATCCCATTGCATCCAACTTTACATTTTCCTATCATACCTAACATTGACTTTCATACTATAAAATCGGCAGGAACATGTGTTTATATACAACTATTTTTGCTCCTCTGACATTAATTCCTTGAAACAGACTACACACTACTATCCTGTTTCCCTGAAAATAAGACATGTCCAGATAATAAGCCCAATCTGGCTATTCAACGCATTTGATAATATAAGCCCCCCCCAAGATAAGCCCCCACACCAACTACTTTTACGCATGTGCAGTCCCGCCATTTCCTCTGGTTGCTTGCCGGGCAACCAAAATGAATTGAGGAGGTGAGGTGGGTGGAGAGGAAGGTGGGGACATACCCTCCCCTCCCTGTTCTTCACGCTGGTCGAGCAGCCCAACACATCCCATGCCACCCCAATGGCAACAGCAGCCTGGCTGCTTCCCTTCCCTGCCGTCTCTTTATCGAGAGGAGTGGTGGGGTGGGGAAGAAGCGAGATGCATGAAGCGAGACACAGCTCCCCTTGCTGTCTCTTCTCCCCCCTTTGCTGGGCATGACCGGACTCCTGCCCCTCTCTTAGCCACCCGCCCCCTTTAGGGATGCAATTTGGGGGTGGCAGGTGGGATGGGTGAGAAGTGGGATGCAGGTCTTACTTTTCAAGCTCCGTTGCTTTCCTCACCGTTGTGTCCGGGGAAACATGCTGTAAAAGAAGATGTCGTGAGTTCGAGAAGTTTGATTGAACTCGCGAGGTCTTCTTTTACAGCATGTTTCCTTGGACAAAATGGAGAAGAAAGCGACAGAGCTTGAAAGGTAAAACACGCATCCCGCTTCTCACCCACCCTACCTGCCACCCCTCTTGATAAAGAGACTGTGAGGAAGGGAAGCAGCTGTTGCTATTGGGGTGGGGTGGGATGTGTTGGGCTGCTTGGTTCGCGCATGACAGGACATCCAGTCGCACACTTGCCGCCTCCTGCACCCCCAAAATAATAAGACCCCTCCGATAATAAGGCCAAGCCCTTATTTGGGAGGGGGGGAAAAAAAGAAAATAAGACCCTGTCTCATTTTTGGGGAAACACGGTATACTTCCATGCATATTGCCATATCCTACAATTTCTCCATCAATTTCCCATCTTCAGTAGTAATTTCAGGAAGCATCCCATTTATTCTCATCCATGCTTTTATCATAAGGAGCTATTCTTTGAACTCCATAGTCATATGAAGCATTCTATAATTCATGCCCATTCGCTATCATACACTTTCTCTAAACCGATGTATAATAAACATTTCCATTTGTACTTAATCAAAATTCTAATAAACATTATCCCAGACACATTTAACAAGCTCACTCATAGGATACTTGATATTCTAAAATAAATTGTATATAAATAAGACCGCTTGTTCAAGCAGTGAAGCAAATATTGCTATATTCACACTAATGCTAAACTCTTCATTCTTTATAAGTGTATACAATGAATGGAATTCAGGATTCCATTCTCAATACGTCTGTAAGATCCCAGACTGGTTTAGATTCAGTAGATAATTATTTTATATAGGCAAAGAAAATGAGAATAGAAGAAAGGGGTTATTCCTTTTCATATCTGGAAGTATTTACTTTTCTCTAATAAATGTAAAGCAGTTAACAAACATCCACTAAAGAAACATAATTAATAAAGACAAATTTGTCCAGTGTAGGTGAATCAGTCTTATGAGGAAAAGAAGTTGCACTTCTATAATTCTATCAAATAGATAACAGGAATCTGTGAAATGATATTGCTAGCTTGAAGAGTATCAAGGTACAAAATACAAGATATTGCTGTGAGTTAACACTCCATTAGCGAAATAAAAAGAATGGCTGTTGAGTGGGTAAAAATAAAAATGTGAGCTTGTTGCAGTGTATTTAGTGAGAATTTCTTTTGTTCCCTAGAAAAGTTTTCAGGTTGAATCCTTTCAGTTTTGTTCCCATAATCAATATTTTTTTGCTTTTCTTCAAAAACATTATGAAACACATGGATTACTGAAGAAAATCAGTAAGTAAGTCTTTAATAACTAATTTTGATTGTTTAAATCGTTTCCCTTTTGAGATTATTGAGACGTAATAAATTCAACAGTGCCATTTAAAAGAGAATGAAATTGGTATGTGCTATTTGCATCAATTAATTGCCATTGTCTTGACTAACAGTGCAGTGAGGCATAACTACATTTTGTACATTGACAAAAATCTTAGATAGTTTAGGAAAGGTCCTGCAGAATTTATTCATGATAGATCTGCAAAAAATGTGAGACCTGGACCTTCAAGGGAAGGGAAACTAATAGATTTGGAATCTGGAATATGCTTCTGAAAATTCTTTTAGGAAAAATGAGAGTTCCACTAGGGAAAATTTAGAAATATATATTATTCAGTTTTAAGAAGCTCTTGTGTGAAAATATTTTCTCAACCTTTTGGAAAGAAGGTTATATATATTCCTCCATCTCTGCTAATTTTTGCAATAGCAAGTTCCGTTGTGTTTCATGGAATTTCAAATAATAACTCAGAAGGAGTTAAATATGCTTGTATAATTTGCTCCTATGCAGAGTTTGATGCACCCAAACCTATTAATCTAAATATGACTAAATCTCAATTTGCTGGATAGATAGATGCATAAACTGTTGAAATTAGTGAGACCAACTAGCCCATAAATCTGTCTGGCACTGAAGTTCACTTGAAATGCACCTGTTGTTAATTATTATTAAGTTCCATTTTAGTATTTGAGACAACCCCTCTAAAATGTCCATGCTTTGTAAAATCTCTTGCTAGTCTGCAGTCTTTTTTATGAAATTGCTATGTTGGTTTAGCTGTAGTAGAATACTTATTATAGAATTAAGAATAATTAGAACTAAACTACAAGTGGGAATATATGTCTTGCAAATTGTTAGAGTCTTGAAAAACCAGTTCAACTCCTCACTTATCTTTATTATTCACACTATGCTGATAAGGGAATTGGGATTTTTTCCCTTTATGAGTGTTAAGTCAGATCCTTTTTAGGCATACATTTTTATATCTTTTCCCCAAGACACTTAAAAAGTGTACTCCAAGGTATTGATAAGAGTTAGGAAAAGTTAGTGACTTTTAAGGTTTCCATAGTACTGGCATTACCCCAACTATCTCTAATTTGTAATATATTTTAGGCATATGTAAAACCACCCAGATGCTGAGATCAATTTTGTTCATTCAGATGCTGTAATAAATTAGTATACATTCAGGATCATATAGATCAGTGGTTCTCAATCTTTTCTTCATTATGGATCCCCCCTTAAATACCTTTTGTGGCCACAGACTATGGCCATGGACCATTTAGACTTAACTCAAGATTTAAATCATAACATTTCTTCAAGCCTTTGTGGACCTCCTGTGACAACATCTTGGGCTCCCCCAGGAGTCTGCGGACTGTAGATTGAGAACCATAGATATTGATGACATTTTGCATTAACATGAATAAGCCATAATAATTATCATGTGGTTTTTCTTTTTCCACTCTGCTATTGAGACATTAATGAGAAAATCAAGAAAATCAAGGGTCTGGTTCTTGAAGCTTAGGAAAAGAAGATTGTAGTTATTATAGGGAAGGGTAAAAAAGTTTGGTGACTGAAGAAACTGACATTACTGAACATTTGAACAAAGCAAATAGCAAAAGTTCGTAGCAAACTGGAGGGGAAAGACTAAGTGTCCTGGTCCTAGTCCTTCACACTTAGAAAGAAGCTAAAATGAGCCATGACGAAGCTGCTGGTTGCATGACTAGCAAAGTGGAACAATGGAGGAATCATCATTACCATCATCATCACCACCACCACCACCATCATCATCATTCTAACCATTGTCAATCTACTGAGGGATGAAGGGCTCTTCTGAATGTTTCCAACCAAATGGTTGAGCATTCTTGAGCATTCCTTTGCCAGTTGGGCCCACAATACTTGCTGATGTCATCACTCCATCTTGTTTTAGGTCTCTTTTGTGGATGCTTTTTATCAAGTGGAATCCATTCTATGACTGCCTTAGTCCACCTGCCATCAGTTTTTCTTGCTATGTGACCAACCCATTTCCATTTCAATTCTTTTACTTTTTTGATGACTTCATATATTTTTGTTTGCTCTCTAATCCAAGGGTCTCCAACCGTGGCAACTTTAAGCCTGGCAGACTTCAACTCCCATAATTCCCCAGCCAGCTTTGCCAAGGTTGGAGACCCCTGCTCTAATCCATGTATAGGTCTTTTCATCTTGTCTTGTGATGCTGAGCGTGTATCTTTCCATGGCACTTTGTACCATTCATAGGTTTTGTATTGATTGTGAGGTAAGTGTCCACGTTTCACTGGCATATGTTAGAACAGGTAGCACACACTGATCGAAAACTTTTCTCTTCAGACATAGGGGAAGATTATTCTTTAAAATTATGCTAATGTAGGAATACTGAATATTTTCTGAATTCAACAGAAACATGGCTGTTGGGAGGAATACAGCATCTCTTTGATCCTTTGCTCACCATAAAGGAGACTAATATCAAGTAGTTTGATGCTGTAACAGTAATATTTATATTATAGTAAAGATATATAAATAATATATTGTCTATATAAGCATTTGCATAGTTGCCCATCTTAAAACCTACTCTGGAGAGCTTACAACCAACAGAACAATATATGCAATCATAAAGCAAACAAAACCACCCTATATATGTATATTATATGAAATCAAAGAAATTCAAGAAACTTTGAAGATAAATTAGTAACCCTTTCAACAGCAGAGTAGCTATGATTTCAGGCATGTTTTGAATCCCACACCTGAAACTAGCAATATTGTTTTGAAGCAATAGTTCCAATAGTTGGGAGGATAAAACTGGGTGTACCCTCTTATCATGCTTCTTTTCTAGTTTTTGATTGCAAATAATTGCCTTGATGCAGGGGTGAAATGCAACTTTTTTTACTACCAGTTCTGTGGGCGTGGCTTGGCAGGCATGGTGTGGCTTGGTGGGCGTGGCAGGGGAAGGATACTGCGAAATCTCCATTCCCACCCCACTCTAGGGGAAGGATACTGCAAAATCCCCATTCCCTCTCCACTCCTGGGGGAAGGATATTGCAAAATCTCCATTCCCACCC
>JANHFM010010183.1:133816-144477 GCA_032468115.1 Grayia smithii
TAATAGCAGTCTTCCAATACTTGGGCTGTCACAAGGAGAAATTTGTTGATTTACTCTCTATAGACAAAAAGCAATGAGTGGAAGCTCATCAGAGAGATTCAACCTAGAAGTAAGGAGATATTTTCTGATAGTGACAATAATCAATCAATAGAATAGCTTTCCTCCTGAAATTGTGGGTGCTCCATCACTGGAGGTTTTCTTGAACAACCATTTGTCCAACGTAGTATAGGATAGTTTCAGGACTCCTGCCTTGGGCAGAGGACTTCCAAGGTCCCTTCCACTCTATAATTCTATGAGTCTATCACTTAGGATGATTAGGCAGGATAGATGATAGAAAGAAGAGTAATATGATCTAACTTTAGAAAGAGAAGTCAAAAGTATATTTTTCCTGATGTGAAGAATATTGAAGATCACTCTTTTATACTTTTTTCTTTCTTTTACACTTTTCTTAACTTTTTTCTTGTCTTGCATTTTTTTTGGTTTTTCTCTGCTTTCTTTTTTTTCTTGCTTATTGTCTATTAGTTTGTGTTAGAACTTTATGTTTAAAAGTTTTATGTTTAAAAGTTTTAATAAAAAATATACTTGAGTTTCCTAAGCTGACATTTAGTATTGGATTTAGGCTTAGATATGGAGTAGATCTAGATTTTGTAACAATAGTTAGATTAGTCATGATTAAAATATAGATACTTAAAATGTGAATGGTGGATTTTGGAGTCAACTGAGAGTACAATGTTGTCAGACATTGTACATATATAGAAGGAACTATATATTCCAGGATTACACAATGGAAGAAGCTCCAGTGCTGATAGTTACAGTATTAGTATGGTATGTACATTCTCCCTGAACCTTATATCTTCTGATTCAATACTAGAAAGGCAGATAAAAACTTTGCAATTAGGGTACTTCTTGCCAGTCTTTTGAATTAAGCCTACTCAAGAAATAGCCACTGCAAGGATTTCATGCATGCCTCTTTATTGTTGTAGGATAGGATAAAAGAATCTTGAAAACCTGACCAGGTTTCTTTCTGTTCCATCCAAGGCAAGGTTATTTTGAGTTTCTTTATCATCTTTATTTCAGTCTCTGGACTGTGTAATCTCTTCTAACGTCCCCACTTAATGGTTCTTTCCTACTTTCCCCAAGTTGATGTCTAAATTTCTTACACTTCTACATACAGTCTTGGTGCTTGTTCCATAACGGAACTTCATCTTTTTGATCCAATTCCAATATCACCACTGAGAAGCTGAACCGAATTATTTCCATCTTGGTTGCAGTTCCAGAATTGCAAATGTTCCTTATTGAAATGTGAAGTCCTGGAGGGGTTTGGCATGGCCATATTCCCATGGGCAAGAACTTTCATCTCACCCAATTTTCATTTTCTTAACCATCTTCTTTTCCCTTCAGTGAGTTTTTTTTATTCAGTTTCTTTAATAAAGGGCTAGCTTGGAGCTGTCATGATTTCCCACCTCACAAATATGCAATGCATAGTTTACTCCCAACCACCAGCCCCAGTTCTAAACACAGTGAAGCAAAGATAGGGATGAGGCATATGTGGGGTGCTCATTTTTTCATTCTTCCTTATTTGTGAGTTGAGGGACGCAAAAAGACAATCATGCCCTCCCTAACCATTAAACTCTAGGTAATCCTTGCACAATCCCTCTTAATGTTCTGGAAGCTTCTTAGTATGAAACTCTTCTATGAATCCTTTGGCAATTAGTTAATTATTGTTTCCTAATTTCAGTTTAACTACTGACTTCCATTTGTCTTGTATTTGATTACATATCTTCTGCCTCCTTTTTATTGTTTACAATTTTGATTTCAATTATGTTGGGCGGGGGTTGGACTAGATGACCTATAAGGTCCCTTCCAACTCTATTATTCTATATTCAATGTTTACTGGGGGCATTTTAAACGGGTATACATTTGTAATGGATTTTTCTAAATCTGGAATTCTTGGAAAGCTGCATTGAGGACAATTGGACATGACAAAACTGATTCATAAACTCTAGGGGAGTGATGTAGATAATATATAGAAGAACTGACAAATTAGCCAAAATATGTTTAGCATGGCCGTTAACCTTGGAAATTATTTATTTTGTCTCATATGAGAAGCAGAACACTTTCTAGTTTCAAAGGCCATAGATAGTACTAAAGGTCTAGTATTAGGAGTTGCACGTGCAAACACACTGATGTTAACTAGGGCTGGGCAGCACTTTAGATTCAATTGCTAAAAGGGAGTGCAAATCTAAGACTCTTTTGCAACCTCTTAAAGAATCCTAAGAAAAACATGGCTGCTGTAAAATGTTACAAGCATTTCTCTGTGCTATCTTTTGAAGAGAAACTGCACACACACCATTTGCATTTACACACACACACACACACACACACACACACCAACCACTTGGACAGGCAGGGATAGCCTGTTTGGTTGAGTTAGCATAGTATGTTTTTCAGGGTTTATGGCATAGCATATTATATGTAACCATCCAATTGTGACAGCTAAACAAACCATTAGTATAATATGTGAATGCAGTCACAGAACTGCTTGAGTTGGAAGAGGTTTTAATTTCCTTCATATATAGGCTCAATGGTCAGGTTTGATATTCTGTTATATCCCTGTAGCAGTAAGGAAACATTTCTTCTGGTTTTTTCCTCCACCTGCCTCACTTAGCTCATTCACTGTAGTTTTTTAAAATGTGATTAATAATAGGCCTTGAAGGTTTTAGCAGTCACTCACCCCCCCCCCCAATTATAAATTTAATAACAGAGATCTTTTACAGCTGAACCAGAGTGGCAGTTGGACATCACAGTCTTTCACTAAAACTGGCAATATTTTTAAAGCTCCTTACCTGGATTTTGTGCTGGTTGATGCCAGTAGGATAAAGCAGAAGGGGAAGGAAGAGAAGAGGATTGAGTTCACCCATGATGTGACACAATGGCCTAGTTCAGCCTCCCCCAATATAGCATCTGCCAGATATTTTGATTTACAATTCTCAATGTTTCCAGCCAGCAGGGTGATTAGCAGTACATGCTAAGAATTATTATAGTCACATTTTATGATCACCAGCTTTGACCTGGGAAAGGCTGTTAGAATTTTGTTATTGTGCTTAATGAATTATTGCACCATCAAAAACTCCAAAAGTGTTTTATATCTTGTAGCCTTAAAGTAGAAAAATGTTATACTGGTAGAAGGAAAAATGTTAGAAGGAATTCCAGATGCCCTTTTGTTACAATTCATGAATATTGTAGAATAGCAGAAGAACAAGAAACTCCGTTATAGAATTAGCCTCTGTAATCCCAACCTCCACTCTCTCTTTTCTGTCTTCCCACATTAAGTTGTATCTTAGTTGTTCTTCTTCCTATACAAGAAAGCAAAATGGATGGAATCCCTTTTTGGTTACCATTTAATTTTGTCTACAACAGCAGATTCTCTTGACTGATCATCTGGCATGAGGTGAAAGTCTGGACTTCAGTCCAGCCAAAGGAATCTCTGCTAATATGTAATATCACAAGAGAATCCTGATGGTTGCATTTTGTAGTGAAGAATAAATTAACTGTTTACTTCTGAGCTTCGAAGAATCCTTGCATATTAAGAGTAATTCTCAAGTAGTATTTAACTGCAATTGAAAGAATAACTTGTTCTTTGCTTGTAGCACATTAAAAGAACAGAGGTGGTACTTTCAAAAATAGTGCTTCCCTTACAAGGAAATCTCACAACACACTTACTATGTTTGTATATGTGCATGTGAGTGATAAAACCAGAAGATAATTTCATTACATTTCATTAAAAGTGCATTGAGGATGTCTGTGTCCTTAAAAACATTGATGTGTGGGCTAATGAAAAACCTTGGATGACATGTGAAGTATGAGAAATGCTGAAAGCACATGGAATGTGCTTAAATCAAATGATATGCTGGTGCTTAGAACAGCTAGAGCCAATTTGAAAAGCGCCAGAAAAACAGCAAAGCAAACCCATTGTCAAAAAAAAGTTCAAAGCTTTTTTTAGGACCCTAGGAACACCATATATGTATGTGGCAAGGCATCCAGGCCATTACAGACTATAAGGTGGCACTATCATGGTGTAAGGGTGACACAGTTTTCTTAAATTTTTAAATTTCTTAAATCTTAATTTTTTGCAAGATTCCAGAGGTTAAATAGCAGCCTTGCAATGAAAGCTGTGTCTCATCCTGATGAGCAAGTGCTTAGTTTTGATGTTACCTCTGTCTGAAGGACATTGCGGAAAGTTAACATTTTGAAAGAAGTAGGCCAGGATAATATCCCTGGGCGAGTTCTTAGGAAGTGTGCAGATGTGGTAGCCTATGTTCCTAAACATATTTTCAATTTTTCATTGTTGCAGGCAGTGATCCCATCATGTTTTAAGATTACTATTATTTTGTGAGTGCCTTAAAAGTCTTCAGTAGCAGGTCTTAATGATTATTATCTGGTTGCACTTATGGCCATCATGATGAAATATCTTGAAAGACTGATAAAAGATTTTATTGTATCCAGCCTCCCTCAAGCATTTGACTCACTTCAGTTTGCTTACCAGGCAAATTGCATCACAGAGGATGTTATTTCCTTTTTTCTCCATCTGAGCTTGGTGTACTTAGAGGAAAGAAATACTCGTGTGCGAATGCTATTTGTCAACTTTAATCCAGCATTTAAAATGATCATTCCTCAGCATTTAGTAGACAAACTGGACCTTTTAGGTTTTAAAACTCCTATGTGTAACTGGATTCTTGACTTTCTCTCCGAAAGGCTCCAGTATGTGCGAGTTGGGATTAATGTTTCTAACATCATTTTTATGAGTACAGGTTCTCCTCAAGGCTGTGTCCTAAATCCACTGTTGTTCACTCTGTTGACCTGTGACTGTTGAGCAAGGTTTGTTATCAACCATATTGTGAAGTACGTGGAAGATACAACAGTGGTGGGCCTTTTTGGGGATGACAGTGATTGTACTTACAGGGAGAAGGTAGAGGATTTGGTGGACTGGTATAATGAGAACAGCTTGGTTCTAATTGTAGGAAAACCTAAAGAGATCATCGTTGACTTCAGGAAAGGCAGGCATACACCTCTGTATATTAATGATTCAGCTGTGGAATAGTATTAAGTTTTTGGGGATAAGTTAGCTTGGTTGTTCAACTGTAAGATACTGATGAAGCAGGCACAGCAACCCCTGCATTTTCTGCATCATATGAGAAGAGTGCATCTTCCTTCTTCTATCCTTACCACTTTCTACAGAGGCATAATTGATAGTATGCTGTCATATTGTATTACTGTTTGATTTGGAAGTATTACTGCTTTGGACTGGAAGCTATAGAGGGGGTTATGAGGATGGTGGAAAAGATTATTGGAAGTTCACTTCCTTCTATCTGGGACATGGCTTATAAGTGCTACTTGACCAGGGTCTGCAATATTGTCAGGGACTTTACAGATCCTCTCCATTACTGGTTTTCATTGTTGCCTTCTGGGATGAGGCTTTGTGGCATCCGAAGCAGAACAACTAGATTCTGTAATAGCTATATACCATATATATCAACTGTGTTAACTCTCAAGACTTTTTTCCTGTTATGTATAAAACATTGGCTGTGATTAATATTCATATTTATGCGTGAGTGTGTGTGTGTGTGTGTGTATAAGTATATGCCATGATGGCGCAGTGGTTAGAATGCAGTATTGCAGGCTAACTCTGCCGATGCCAGCAGTTCAATCCTAACCGGCTCAAGGTTGACTCAGCCTTCCAAGGTTGGTAAAATGAGGACCCAGATCATTGGGGGCAATATGCTGACCATAAACTGCTTAGAGTGGGCTATAAAGGACTCTAAAGTGGTATATAAATCTAAATGCTATTGTTGTGTGTGTGTGTATGTATGTTTTGCTGTCATTTTGTATACATTGGCACTTTGGGTTGCTACTGCTGTTATTATATTATTGTTATCCTTGGGATGGTGACATTATTTGGTGGGTGGTTTTTTTTTTTCTTTTCTTTTGAAATTGAGCATTGGAATTTCATTTTAATGTGTGCCATTGTGTACGCAAAAAAAATGACAATAAAGGTTATCTTTCTTATCTTTTATTTCATTACTCTTATTTACCATTTGTTTTTTGTATGTACATTGAGACCTTATGCACTGGAGATAAATTCCTTATGTGGCTAATCACATTTGGCCAATAAAGTATTCTATTCTATTCTATTTTAAAAAGTTAAATTAACACTGCAGGAGCTTGTTGGCAAATATCCATGACATTGCTGGAGATGACACTCATATTTAAAAACAAACATTAACATCATTATGTTGTGGATGCTTATTAGAAAGTAGCCCTTACTGTATTGGATTCATCTTTAGTAACACACAAAGTACATCTGAAGTCAGTGGAACCAATTGTCTCACTGGTTTCAATGGTTCTGTTGTATGCTTGACTATTTTAGATTCAGCTGACTTTGTTCAATAGGGCTTGTTCTCAGGAAACAATGTACAGAACTGCTGCCTTCATGTTTTTATTCACATGTGTGTTCAATTTTTTTTAATTGCCACAACTATTTGTGGAAAGTAGTCCTTGGAAACCTATATATCATATAGTGTGATATAGCATCTGATATAAACTGATTTGAGATAAGACTTTTCAATAGCATTTCCATATTCGTGGAATGCTTTCCTCAGGGAGACATAAACATTGTGGTCTTTATCAGAACCATGTAAAAGAAGCTGGAAAATATGTTTTACTACTTTTTTTAAAAATTACTGATAAAGGAGATAATATTCTTCCTGTACATTCTTCCTCAAAATACCAAATAGGTTTGGTCACATTATTGCTCTAAATTTAGTTCATCTGGTACTTGAAACTGATGTGGTTCCTGTTATTGCATATAGCAATCCTAAGGCATAAAACAGTAACTAAGAGAGCTATTAAGGCAATTATTGACTAAAAATAATATTTTACCGTTGTTTCTATTTGATTGTTCTTTAATTATTTGATTTCAAGATACTACAATGCCAGTAACTCCCAACTTTTTTTTAATCTTAGATCCTTTATATTTTGAATATAAATGATAGATCATTTGATAATTCTATAAGAAAAAATAGAGCTGGTGGAAGGGGCAATGTCAATTTTTACATGGCTATCTTTCCTTTCTGCTTAACAAAATAACTATAAATACAGATTATTAGAGAAATATATCTAATAATTTAGCACAAATGAGGCAGATTTCAAACTTCTTGCTCCTTTGAGGAATAAATCAGTTTTAATATTAAAAGCAAATTAAGTCCAGGGGACCATTGGAAAATACTATTTTTTCTATTGTAAAAGATTCTTAGAGAAGAAGAACTAGGAAAGTAAAGTACCAGTACTTATTTAAATGGCTAGAAAGCCTGGACCCTGCCTTGTGGACTCACTTAGCCGGGTGAACTGGATTTGCCCTGTGAGTGTGTTCCTACTCCGTGGGCTTTATTTGGACTATAGGGGCTGTTATTTTGTGGGACTGAGGGTGGCTGCCTTCAAGGTAGCTTGGGGGTGGAGCCTTACCGGTCGTTGGAGGCCTTTAGCTGGAACATTTATTGAGAGCAATAAGGGACTTTCTAGAGCCCTGTTGTGTCTTGACCACCTGGGTCAAAACATCAGGCATGAAAGGACATTTTTTATTAATTAGATTTTTATCCTGCCCTTATTACTTTATAAGTAGCTCAAAGTGTAACACAAAGTGCTGAACATACTTAATACTCCTTGCTCCTTCTATTTTCCTCATAACAACAACCCAGTGAGGGGGAACGGGCTGAGAGAGACTGGCCCAAAGTCCCCTAGAAGGCTTTCATAACTAACGCAGGACTAGAACTGGTTTCTAGGCAGCACCTTAATTACTGCACCAACTTAGCAGGTATTGTACTGCTTGTCATACCAACTGACCCATACCAAACCCATAGCAACTGACATTGCTAGTAAGTTGCTCAACGTGCTTCTCCAATTGCAGACAATAGGAAATGGATTGAGAAGAGTGGTTTTTTGAGTAATTTCCCCTTCCCGTAAGCTTTCAGATATATAGCCTTATACTGTATATGGGACCTGTTTTTTAGTTGTCCTAAGAAGCTGTTGGTTTTTTTTATGTAGCAGACTACAGGTAGTCCTTGACTTACAACAGTTCATTTAGTGACCGTTCAAAGTTATGACATTGAAAAAGCAAATTATGACACATTTTCCACACATGTCCCTTGCAGCATCTCCATGGTCATGTGATCACATGTGTTTGGCAACTGACTCATATTTATGACGGTTGCAGTGTCCTAGGGTCATGTGATCAGCTTTTGCGACCTTCTTACAAGCAAAGTCAATGGGGAAGCCCGATTCCCTTAACAAACGTGATACTGATTTAACATGTGCAATGATTCACTTAACAAATGTGGCAAGAAAGGTTGTAAAATGGGACAAAATTCACTTAACAAATGTTTTGCTTAGCAACAGAAATTTTGGAATCAATTTGGTTGTAAATTGAGGACTTCCTGTACAAATGTGTAGTACTTCTTAAAAAAAGAATATTCTTTCTCTGATCTTAAATGGATGCACTGATGTGTTGAATTAAAAACTGTGCTGTCAGAAGGGTGTCTTTAGTGCCTTGGTTAGGCTGTATTAATACATAAACATAATTAATCAGTACTTGCAAGAAATCAAAAGGTATATTAAGGATTCAGTGATTTAACAGAAATGATATAATGCTGAAGCTATCTGATCAATAGGAGGTGTGGCAAGAGAAATGGTTATTTGGGCAGAAAATTGTTTTATTTAGAGAAACAGACCTAGATTCAGCTACATGTCTGCAATCTGGTGTGTGTATGGATAGATGTGCTCTCTTTTTAGTTCTGCTGCTGTCTGCTTTAGGTCCTAAATGGGAGAGTTTAAGAGTAGCATTACTTCATTAGGTTAAATTCATAATATCTGACAGGCTTTTCTTGATCTATAAACTTCATTTGCTCATTTTTTTGAAATTGCATCACACTTAATAAGTAATAATCTCATTTAATTGAATAAACATTAGATTGTATTGATGACCTCAAAAATCTTTTGCTGAGAGATGTAGACCACAATAATAAAAATCAAGAGTATCTGTACAATAAAAACATAACTCTCTGGGCAACATAGCAGACATTTCCTGATCTATTAACTGTAAGGAGAAGTTTCCTTTTCCTGAATTTAAACTGTTCCTAATTTACAGTGCTGTAACAATGGATGTCCCTAGAATTCAGTGATCTAATTGGTTAATCAGTGAATCAACAACCATTGTAAGATATTTTTGAAGCTTGATTGTGGGTTATAACCAGTTCCTTAACTTTGCAAAGACAAATTCAAGTTTATACACAAGGTGTTCTGTTTTATTAAGATGACATGGACTGTAGTGCAAATATTTTATGTAGCCCATACAGATGACTGTGTCAGTGCATTCTATATGCTTCATGAGTTACAATAATTTATTATTGAAGTCATCTTTTTCTGAATAAGTACATCTCCAATTTGATAATAATCTTCCATAATTATTTTTAACCAACATTGCTTCTAAACCACAGCAGTATTTTACATACTGAAAATGTGACAAAACTGACAGATGTTAGATTTATATTTCTAAAAAAAGTGGACAAAAATAAATAACCAAATGTTTATTTAAATTTTAACAAAAAGGAGAAGAAAAATCTAATAATACATTATACATTATATAGCCCCTAAAATAAAATAAAATAAAAGGTGTTGGTTTAATAAAGTGATTTGTCTTAATACTCCACATTATCTTAAGTATATTTGGTGAATTCATAAAAAAATTAAGTTTAGTTAAAGGTGTATGGTTTTATTTTTGATTATTTGATTATATTTGAATATTTCAGCTCAAAATATTTGGTCATCTTTATTACAAATGCTTTACATAGAAAATTTCTTGACATCAGATTCCAGTCTCAGATACAATTGTCATTATGTCACCAGGAATCAGCTGTGAAACAGTGGAAGCACTCCACCAGTTTTAGTTTCATGATCCTTGTTTCCAGTTGAAATTCTGGCTTGATGTTCTCTAGTGTTGAATTTTTGATTCTCTTGGCTGTCCATGAAATATGAAACAGCCTTGAGCATGATAGCTCAAAGAAATTAATTTTTTTCAACATTATCCTATCCTATCCTATCCTATCCTATCCTACCCTACCCTACCCTACCCTACCCTACCCTTCCTTGAATCTTGATGGAAAATATTCTCTGAACTGAGTAGTTTCCCATTATCTATGCTGCAATATATTTTAGAACAAAATTTCCTATTACATTCTTTCTCTGAGTTTCATTTCTAGAATAGAAAATTTTGAATTCATCTGGCTGGAAATGTCCCATTCCTAAACATTTTAATTCACTTACTCCTAGAATACTTGTCCTAATCTATCAGGCACCCAAAAACTAAGGACCATGTTTGTCCACTTTAATGATATACAGCTTTCCTTAACTCATACTACAGATTTTCTATGATCCCATCCTACTGTTTCCAAAAAGCTCTGAGCTTTTCTTTCAATTCTGCCTACTGTATATTAGCATTTGGACCAGTAGTGGGTTTCAATTTCATTTGCTACTGGTTTGCTCATGGGCACACGCATGCTTGTGCGCATGCACAACACTTCTGTGCATGTGCAGAAGCTTCTGAGCATGTG
>JANHFM010010183.1:149315-187834 GCA_032468115.1 Grayia smithii
GCTACCAGTTCTCCAGAACCTGTCAGAACCTGCTGGATTTCACCCCTGGTCTATTTCCTGAACTGGTCTACCTTGAAGGGCTGACACCAGTAGTGGGTTGCTCCCAGTTCAGTCTGGCTCTATAGAACCAGTAGTAAAACCAGTGGGAGACTCCACCCACCTGCCCCGACATCATCATGGGCGATCTGCGCATGCACAGAAGTGTGCGTGCGTGTTCCCATTGCAAACTGTTAGTAAAGGTAAGTGGAATCCACCCCTGGCTGACACCAATAGTCACATAAGGCATGTGACGTGTATTAGTAATGGGGACAGGGCTGCATTTTTCCAACCGTTTTAAATGCTTTTTTAAAGTGACTGTTCTAAGATTAATAGGTGCATTAAAACAAACAAGAGATTTGCCTGCTGAAAACTGACAAACTCATAATGATGTAATTCACAATACAGTCTTGGGAACTTGAAAGCACCAAAAAAATGGGACTGCAGGCCAAAATCAGTTGTCCCCAGCAATTAGATTTATATCTGTCCCTTAGGAATGTTTACATATCTTAATTGGCTCTGAATTGTATAAAAGCAAGGAGCATTCAAGAACAGAAACAATTCAAACTGTTAAATTTTCCAGTGATTGAATGCAATGAACTAGGATGCAAAATGGAAGGTCATGCTGTAATACACAATGTGCCCCTTCATGGTAGCCACCTGAGAAAATCAGAGCACAGTCCCAAAGCTTGTGCATAAATAAACTTAAAGCCATAAGAACAATATAAACAAAGGAGAGGAAATCATAGAAATAAAGACAGAGAGAATATCTTGATGAACTTTAGTGATCAGGAGGTTCAGCTATTAACACTATTCAAAAATAGCACTGGATAATGATTCATAATATAGAACAGTTGTAGACCCACAAGCAGGGTAAAATGGAAGAATGTTAAGCAAAGTATGTTTATGATCAGGGAAAGCAATATTAGAGGTTTAAAGAGATTCAAGTCTCTAATCTATAAAGAGATTTAATCTCTTCATTTAGGGGTAAAATTCAGGGGTGCTGAGGATGCATTAGAACAGTATTTTTCAACCTTGGTCACTGGAAGATGTGTGGACTTCAACTCCCAGAATTCCCCAGCCAGCTCTGCTTAAGATGGCCATAAGTAAAAACAATGGAAAAGAAGATTTTTTCTTTTTAAAGCTACAGTAAGAAAACTAAAATGGAACAACATCTAACAAAAAATACACGCATAAAATATGATCACAGTGTTGAAGAAATATGGATTGAATCCAAAAGTGAGTGGCCAATATGAAAGAAGTACCTGAGGTGGTTTTGTCCAACAATGCTGAATGGATATTGAATTGTAAAACAAATATATAAAGGAGTGGGTGGCTTGATTGAGAAAAATAGGGTTGAGAGATGAGAAATTTAAAAACAAAAGGCATGGCCTGAAACTAAATTTGGATATGGCAGAAGTGAATTGCAAAGAAAGAAAGGTATGGAGAGGTATGGTAAAAAGAGGATTTAGTACATGTGTTTTTCATGGATGACCTCCAACTTGGGACTTCCTGTTTCATTTTTTGGCATCTGTTCATGAATAGGAAGACAGACAATATTTAAATAGACTAAGTAAAAGGGAAAATAAACATGCTTGACTTTATCAGATTTTATTCTGTTCCTTGAACTCATCAGATTGTGTTTCTTCTTCCATGGTTCAGAAAGATGCGATGAAAGATTTCCTTAGTGCTGATCAGTTAGTTTAGTATTGTAATCATTCTTTTGATACTGGTGAGAAGGAAGTGTAAAGCAAAAGAACTTAAAGCAGCATCCCTTGCAGTACAAATTAACTGCAGATATTACAAGTTGCAACACTTTAAATAAACATTGGGGCACCAGGTAGATGACCCTTGTCTTTTGAGGGAAAATGGAAACAGATGGAGCTACTTCATATAGAACAGTTTTTCTCAACTCTAGCAACTTTTAAGAAGCATGGACTACAATTCCCAGAATTCTCTAATCAACATGGCTGTCTGGGGAATTCTGGGATTTGAAGTCCATGCATCTTAAAGTTATCAAGGTTGAGAAACACTAATGCAGAGAAATCATAATCTCAGATCTCTCAAGGAAGAGCTATCATGCAGAAAATGGAGCAAACTTCTTTATTATTCAAAAACAGATAAGGATGAAGAATTAAAATTTCAGGGAAATTATGTTGGCAGTTGTGATAATGTCACAGACTGTTTTGGGAAATGATAAGTTTTCTGAGATATTTAAGGAGAGACAATCATTTGTAGATTCTGTAGTTTAGGGATATATGGCCATTCTATGCATTTATGTTGAAAACTTCATTGTTTTAACAATTGTTTTAATAATTGGCCTCATCTTCTCCCACATTTTTAATAGAACACTGGAGATGTGTTATGTCCCTTCTTGCTTTAAATGCTCTACCATTATCCTGAGTCCTAAGAAATTCATCAGGGATCTGAATGGCTACAAGCTGGTTGCTCTGACATCTGCATTATGACCTTTGAGAGCTTAGTGATGGCCCACCTGAAAGTCATCATGGATCTGCTGTTAGACCCCTTGCAGTTTGCCTACTGAGGAAATGAGTCAATATGATGTTGCATTACATCTTACAATGTCTCGAATCCCTGGGGACTTATGTATAGATCCTTTTTGTGGACTTTAGCTCAGTGTTCAATACTATCATTCCAGAAATTTCTCACTCTAAACTGATCCAGCTCACTGTGCCTATTCATACTTGTAGATGAATAATCAGCTTTTGACAGATAGGAAGCAACAGGTGAGGCTAGAGAAAATTACATCTAGTAACCAGCGATTACCACAGGTGTCCCTCAGGGTTGTGTGCTGTCTCTGATGCTCTTCTCTCTCTATACCAATGAGTGCACCTCAAGGGAACCCATGGTTAAAGTTCTGAAATTAGCAGACAATACAATGATAATTGGCCTTATTTGAGAGACAGTGATGAATCTGCTTATAGATGAGAGGTTGAACAACTGGCCCTGTGGTGCAGCTGTAACAATCTGGAGCTGGAGATGGTTAAAACTGTAGAGATGAGAGTAGATTTTAGGAGGAGCCCTTCTATCTTACTTCTTCTTACTATATTCGACAACACAGTATCAGCAGTAGAGTCCTTCAGGTTTTGGGGTTTTATAATCTTCCAGGACTTCAAAGGTATGCTTAATATTTGTTTGCTTATAAAATTTATTGGCTGCTTACCTTACCATAGAGTAATTAAAAAGATAGATAGATAGATAGATAGATAGATAGATAGATAGATAGATAGATAGATAGAAAACATAAATTATAAAACACTCTAATGCAGTTAAGATAGGGGCAGGGTAAGGGAAGGTGGGATCTGTTAATTGTGATGCTCCCCCACTGAAGCCCCAAGCTAACTGGCAGTGCCAGGTCTTCAGGCTCTTATGAAAGATCAGGAGAATTGAGGCTAACCTCACATCGGGAGAAGAAGATGTTCCAAGGGGCAGGTGCAACAGCAGAGAAGGCCTTTCTCCTGGACTGTGCCAACTAGAATAATTGGGCTGATGGGACCAACAGCATGCCTTCTCTACTGGCATGGGTGGTACAGGCAATCAAAGTGGGGTGAGTAATATTAGAACCATCATTAAAAAGGCACAACAAAGAATGTTCTCCTTGAGTCAACTTAGGAAATGCAGACTCCCCCAGGAGCTGCCAATACAGTTTTACAGTGAAATTATTGAGTCTATTATTTGTACTTCTATAACTGTCTGGTTTAGTACAACAACTAAATAGGATAGGTGCAGACTCCAATAGATAGCCAAGGCTGCAGAAAAAATAATTGCAACCAGCTTGCTTTCCGCAGTTATCCTGTATATTGTGTGGGTCAGAAGGAGGGCTAAGAATACATCTGCAGACCCCTCACATCACTCATAAACTGTTTCAACTCCTTCCTTCAGGATGGCACTATAGTGCATTGTATACCAAAACAACTAGGCACAGGGGTAGTTTTGTTTTCCCTTGTGCCATTACTGCTGAATTCTGTTTAATGTGTATTTATATTAACCCATACAGGGTGGTGTAGTATTATTTATCCTTTCTATTCTAGAGCCGTGGTGGCGCAGTGGTCAGAATGCAGTACTGCTGGCTACTTCTGCTGATCACTGGCTGCCAGCAGTTTGGCAGATCGAATCTCACCAGGCTCAAAGTTGACTCAGCCTTCCATCCTTCCGAGGTTGGTAAAATGAGGACTCAGATTGTTGGGGGACAATATACTGACTCTGCAAACCGCTTAAAGAGGGCTGTAAAGCACTGTAAAGTGATAAGTTTAAGTGCTATTGCTGCTATTATCTTCTTTATTTCTCCTCTTTATTGGTATTCTTTTTTTTACCGTTATTCTCTTTATTGCTTTGCAGGTATACTGAGTATTACTGTACTGGATACAAATTCCTTGTAGGTTCAATCACACCTGGCCAAATAAAGTATCCAATCCAATCCAACTCAATTCAATTGTTTTAATTGTTTTAATTTTTAACAATGAAAAGCTTTAGTTGTTTTGTATTGTTTTAATTATATTGAAAGGTGCCCAGAGTCATTGTATCAGTGAGATGGGAGGCATAGAATTTTAATAAATAAAAAAATAAAAATAAAGCTGGATTCTAACAGCAATGAAGAGAACAAACTAAATTTGATTTAATTTATTTTAAGTTCAAATTGAATCAAATATACTTCAATTTGGTAGAAGTCTGGAAAAATAGATATGTAGCAACTTTGGAGGAAATATGGGGGTTGCATCTAAAGATGGGCTATTTATCCTGCTTTAGTTGGATTCTATATTGTAGATCCTTTAATGAGCAAGTAGTTAAGACTAGATGATCTCCAATGTATATTCCAAGCATTGAATTATATGATACCAAAAGATCACATTTTATCTTCAGAAAGAAGGGAAGAAAACTGAAGACCTCGTAAGCTTAATTTCTGTCCACCTGGGAAGATGGCTTCCCTAAAAGAGAATATAGGTAGTCCTCAAAGTATGACCACAATTGAGCCAAAATTTATGTTGCTCTGAGAAATTTGTTAAGTAAGTTTTGCCCCATTTTATAACTTTTCTTGCCACATTTGTTAAGTGAATCACTGCAGTTGTTAAGTCAGTAACATGGTTGTTAAGTGAATATGTTTTCCCCATTGCCTTTGCTTGTCAGAAGATTGCAAAAGGGGATCACATGACTTCAGTACACTACAACCACCATACATGTGAGTCAGTTGACAAGCATCTGAATTTTGATCATGTGCCCATGGGGATGCTGCAACTGTTGTAAATGTGAAAAATGGTCCCAAGTTAATTTTTTCAGTACCATTGTAACTTCAGTCACTAAACGAATTGTTTTAAGTTCTGTAAATTTATATAACTGTTTGTATAAGTGTTTCTGTATCTTTATTGCATTTTTAGAAGATGCAGGAGTAGAGAGTAAGATGAAATTCAAGGTATCTTTTTTTGTCAGTCAGACCATTAGTAATAATTAATTTCAGCAATGATTAATTCAAAAATGTGGCACTTCCATTTTTTAGAACACAATAATGCACTGGTTCAATCATCTCTTAAGGCAAAATTACACATCAGAAAATAGAAAAGGTTGTCACCACCCTTTTCTTGATTTTTTTTTTTACCATTTTTGACAGCATGAATTTTATCACAATGTATTACTTTGCTTTCTATTTTTCTGCTGGATAATAGTCAGACGTGAGAATCTGGAAAAATACATATAGTAGTGGTGATGTCAGTTCTTAATTGCTATAAAAATACATTAAAAGAGAGAGAAATAAAATGAAAGCAGCTTAAAGTTTCTGCATCGAAGAAAGACAGTATATGTTTCCCAAGTGGTGAAGTACTAGCCCTAATGCATGATAAGATTTAAAGAATTGACAAATTTAAATTGTTGTCTTACATGCATGAACCACTGGAAAATGATTTCCTCCACAGAACATTAATTTTCTCTATTTCTGCCTCTGTAAGTCTATTTAGTACTTTTCGAAGGGGAATATATTTCTCAATGCATCTCACATGGAAGATAGAGCTGAAAGATACCAAAAAAATTCACAAGGATCCTTGAAAGCATGAACCCATCCTTCACTTAGTGAACAAAGGATGCTGGGAAGCAATTATAACAGAAGTGTCCTGACTTTTCATGAGTGAATACTGCCCATGATTCTGATGAAATACCTAAATACCTCTCTGCCCCTCTGTAGGTGTGTATATGTGTATGTAACTATGTATGTAGCCTCTTATTTTTGGGGAAACATGGTATGTGTATGAATGTGTGTGTGTGTATTGTGTGTGTGTAAGTGCCTATAGTAATAGATTAGCCTGCACTATTAAGCAGACATGCACATTACACAATATTCCTCGTATGATATTTTCTATATTATTTCATTGGGAAATTCATAAAGACATATATTGTGCTTTCTTGCTGGTGGTAGATGACATTAGCTCTGGAATGGAATTTCTAGTTAGAAAGATAATAGCTGAGTAAAAATATTAAAGTTTCAATATTGTTATGGTTAATTCATCTAATTTGAATTTGGGAATTTTCTAAATTATCTAAACCATTTTTGAGGTTTCAGTCTGTCTTAGCTACATAATGAAACATGGAAATTAAATCCCAAAAGGTGTTTTTTCAAGAGGCAAGTGGACTTGGTGGTTTTTTTTTTTTGAAGACATTTGCTTCTCATCCAAGAAGCTTCTTCAAAGAAACCCCCCCCAGAAAGTTCAGTTGCCTCTTGAAAAAGCACCTTTGGGACAACCATGACCTGCATGACAGAATCTCCATAGACATGGAAATTAAAAAAGAATTTCATTCTAAGTGAGATATATCAGTGTTGGTTCTTAATATGAATTGCCTTTTCAATTTGCACTTGGCTTAGAGTCCTATAAATAGCCATTTCTGGCAACATCTGAAACTGTTCTGCTTTTCTATGAATTTTTCTTGTCATTTTGAAGACAGACAAAAAGATGCTTAACAACCATAAGACTGTGTTTATATTTTCATCTGCATTACTTCTTCATTTCTCTTCCAATATCTAAAGCAATACCTTCCCCCATAATTTAAACTTTCATTTTGCTTTCTTTAAAAAAATTAAGCTGCTCGCAGATAGAAAGGGGGAGGGAGATCCCAAACAGCATTCTAATTAAATTAAACATATTTGTTCAGTATAAGGAACATATTGTGAAATATTGTGAAACTATAGCAGAGTCAAAAATGAAGAATGCATTATATTCTTTACATATGAAAACACCTTGTGGGTCAGTGGCTTCCTAACCCTCATTAATAGCAACATTAGCAACTAAATAAAAAAAACTAACCTAGTAATGGGTTGGACTGAGATCACTTCTCAAATCCACATGACTCATAGTATCCATAAAAGACAATGACTTCCTTGCCATCTCTAAAATTTTCTTCCTTTTGCGAGTAAGAAAACTGTGTAGGAAACTTGGCAAGCCAATCATTTTCTCCAACCTTCATCTTAGGGTTGCCATTGTGGAGAATAACTGGAGACCTCATGTAAGCTCTTTTAGGCTGATGGAAAGCCAAGATGTAAAATTTTAGGATTGCAGCTAACATTAATTACTTAAATGAATATCGCCATTTTTGCATGACTTAAAGTGTTTTTATATAGTTATGTAAAATGGTAGCAGAGCTACCTCTATGTGTAATTTAACTGCTTAGTTCATTTTGTTTAGTTCTTTTACATACCATCATTTAGAGCAAAACTCCTAATGAAACTGATATTTAGAAAATAAATTACATGAATTAATACAAAGTTCCATATAAGAGTAGTAAGACTTGGGAAGACCTACTAGTCAATCTGCAACCACAGTTTTGTCTAGGACACCAAGGATCAGTGACTAAAGTCACACAAGGCTTAATAGTATGACAGAATTATTTTTGCATTGGTTTTATCCTATTGTGTAGGTTATATATATTTGTGTACATTTCCTATATTAACATTGGTCTTCTCCAAATAGCTTATCATATCTCTATCCTATACCTGAAAAAGTCATTTTTAAATACATAGCATTGGTTTTATTTTTCTCTATTATTTATGTAATCTTTCTAAAGCACTGTTGCTAGTGTCCTATGTCAATGATCGATTGTAGTGGGAAAAGAGAAATTTGAAAGTGTTTAAGCATTCTTGCAAGCTAGTGAAAAAAAAATGACCAAATGTTCCCTCTCTTCCCTTTCTCTCCATCACAGGATGAAGATGAGACGCCACAAGCTCTTTTTGACTCTGTGCATGGCTGGTCTCTGCCTCATCTCCTTCCTTCATTTCTTGAAGGCCCTCTCCTATGTCACATTCCCCAGGGAGCTGGCATCGCTTAGCCCTAACCTCGTGTCTAACTTATTCTGGAACAATGTACCGGTCACACCTCAGGCTAGCCCTGACTCTGGGGGTCCAGAAATTCTCCGTACCCCATTATATTCCCACTCACCACTGCTTCAGCCTCTCTCGCCAAGCAAAGCTGGTGAGGAGCTGCACAAAGTTGAGTTTGTGCTGCCTGAAGACACCACAGAATACTTTGTACGCACCAAAGCTGGTGGTGTCTGCTTCAAGCCAGGGACTAAGATATTGGAAAAGCCACTAGCAGGACGTCCAGAAGAGAAGATAGAGGGAGTTATATCGGGACGCACAGGCCGTAAACCTCTGAGTGCCAGTGGGACAAAACGACGTAAATGGGTGGAGTGCATGTGCCTGACAGGTTGGCATGGACCCAGCTGTGGTGTTCCCACTGTGGTTCAGTATTCAAATCTCCCCACAAAAGACCGTCTGACACCACGGGAGGTGCCCAGGAGAGTCATTAATGCCATCAATGTGAACCATGAATTTGACCTCTTGGATGTGCGTTTTCATGAGCTAGGAGATGTGGTGGATGCCTTTGTGGTTTGTGAATCAAACTTTACAGCATATGGTGAACCACGCCCTCTCAAATTCCGTGAGATGCTACTCAATGGCTCCTTTGATTACATCCGCCACAAGGTGCTCTATGTCTTCCTGGATCACTTCCCCCCTGGTGGCCGTCAGGATGGCTGGATTGCTGATGATTACCTGCGTACTTTCCTAACTCGAGATGGGATCTCTCGCTTCCGCAATTTGCGTCCTGATGATGTTTTCATTATTGATGATGCGGATGAAATCCCAGCCCGTGATGGTGTGCTTTTTCTCAAGCTCTATGATGGTTGGACAGAGCCTTTTGCCTTCCACATGCGTAAATCTCTCTATGGATTTTTCTGGAAGCAGCCTGGCACTCTAGAAGTGGTTTCTGGTTGTACAGTTGGAATGCTCCAGGCTGTTTATGCCACCGATGGAATTCGCCTACGCCGGAGAGAATATTATACTATGCCAGGCTTTCGGCAGTATGAAAACAGCACAGGTCACATCCTAGTACAGTGGTCACTGGGCAGTCCACTCCACTTTGCTGGCTGGCATTGCTCTTGGTGTTTTACACCTGAAGGAATTTATTTTAAACTTGTTTCAGCTCAAAATGGGGACTTTCCCCGTTGGGGTGACTATGAGGACAAGCGAGACCTTAACTATATTCGGGAGTTAATTCGGACTGGTGGGTGGTTTGATGGTACCACCCAGGAGTATCCACCTGCAGACCCCAAAGAACAAATGTATGCCCCCAAATACCTTTTGAAGAATTATCAACGGTTTTGTTACTTGTTGGAAAATCCCTATCAGAAGGCAAAGGGAACAGGGTGAGGGGAGTGGGCTTGCATGAGAAAACAGGATCTTTTGGAAAAAAAGGGAAAATCAGACTGTGTCTTTTGTTTTTTTCCCCTGCCCCATTCTGCTGGGATTTGTACATTCTCTCTAACCTGTCAGTCCCACTGCAGACAAGAGACTTAGGGTATGTGTGTGTGTGTGGAAAGGGACTCCTAGTTATGTTAATAACTAGGAACAATCCTGTCCCCAGGAACTAGCTTTTTGTAGGATTGAAGAAAAACCTGATGCAGGAAGCATGGGATCTGGGGAGCATGCAGTGGATGTATGAGGGTATGAATGTGCCAAAGCCTCTACAGCCTTTGTAGTATAGCTAAGGACAACATTCAATTCCATTTTTAAAACCCAGTTTCTCCTAAGTACTTTGGCATCAATGGCTGTTCTGCTTTCCTAATATATGGCCACTAAGAGAAATTTTGTCAGTGAAAATGGACATTGAGCTCATCTAGGATTTTTATATTTTGCAATGTGCATCTGTTATATGAGGATATAAAGATGGGAGCACACACAAACTGGAAGCATAGTAGCACCAAAGAATTCTGCTTTCCATTTCATGATTATGGACATTCAGGGAAACTTTGCAAACTGGCAGGGTATGATGGTTGAAAAGCTGTCTGATTTTGGATATATTTTGGATAGCTAGCCTTTAATATGAGAATAAGATGACAGCACAACCCGTGGCCCACAGATTTGAAAAGAGTATAGCTATCACAGATACACTTCCCTCTTCTTCAGCAACACAATGTGATGTTTACATTTTCAACTAAAACAGGGTGTGTCTAATGCTTCAGAGGAAAGGAGAGGTCAGCTCCAGTGCCCGTCTTTCTACTTCTGAAACAGAAGAAGTGCGAAGGTACTTGGCTCTATGATGCCATCGTTTTGAGGACAAGATAATATTGTTGCTATACCAATACCAATCATTTGGTTTGCAAAGGCAGAGACCGGAAAGGAGGGTGTCTATCTGATTGATATGAAATGAGAAGCCAACAATTATAATCTGGATGCCAAGCATTTCTATGTTCCATTTTCTTTTTTGCAGCTTTCAATGAAATATATCAGTGCCGCCCCCCTCCCCCCATCACTTAGGCCCTAAGTCAGAATGAAAAATAGGTCAAGGTTTACATTTTTCTAGCTGCTAGAAAAATATATGAAGCAATGAGGAGTTCAAAAACAGTTTCTTTGTCATAGTGTGTTATTCTGGCACGCATCTCTTTCCTTGTTTAATCCACCCAGCATTTCACACTTTTCTCTGCCTTTACAATATCTGAAGTCCTACCATTCTAGAGACTGCAAGCCATGTTGTATGTGATTTGTCTTTTGCACATTTTGCCTGTGCAGTATGCTCTGCCAATTCATCCTCTAACTTGTTTTATGTGGTGAATATCTAAATACAGACTCTTTTCCAGTAGCAAAGTTTCAGGAAAGAGGATTTGAGCAGGGAGAAGATGAGTAGGATTTTTTGGTTTGTGCTTCAAGGGTTGCTCCTTTACCAGCAAAGTAATATTCTGTTGCTCGAGTGAATTCATCAACAGTTTAAAAAGAAATTATTTTATGATACGTACAAAAGAGCCCTGAGCTTGCTTAAAATCTGTCTTTGTTATCAAGAAGAGATCTGTACTACTTTTTATCTTGTGATCAGCATAAGGATGAAGTCAATGTTAAATTATGTTAAACTTTCCCTCTATAGATGTTGTTACTTGCTCTATCATAAAATTAAACTGAGCCAGAGAAGATACATATGCCTTATATTGTGAGAAAGATTTGTCATGTCAAAGGAGAGCAAAAAAACCACTAGTGAGGAAGTGAAGGTAGTGAAACACCAAGTTTCTTAGTGTTTCTTCACTGCAGATGCAGGAAGTGTTTTGCCTTCATCCTTGTGACAAAATGAGAATCTAGGCCACAAATCCATTGCTCTCTAGTTCTAATTAAACTTCAACCACCAGGAGGTCTATCCACACACTCAGTTATAAGAAGCGACAAGAGTTGATTTCCAACATCAGAAAGATTGCAAGTTGTCCACTTTAGCTTAGGGCCAACTCTTTCTACTGCAGTATGTTGGACTTCACATTTGGAAAGCTGAGGAAGGCTACTCTAGAAGCTATAGATTTTAGTGCTTATAGCTCCATTAAAAAGCAGTAATTGGGAGATGCTTCTTCAGTATTGGAACAAAGCAAATGGAGAAGGTGCTTCCAAACTACTGTAACAGGGGAAAAAACTGCACTTTTATACTCACTGAGACATGAACTGGGAGGTTGAACCATATCTGGCCATAAGGTTCAAGTCAAGCAACTTTACTTAAAAAGACAAACAAAGTATAGATGTTTTTCTATACTATTACTGTGGAGTTTCCTAGAAGAATGCAACCTTCCCTTCAGCTCAGTCAACATTAATTGTGATACACAAATAATTTACCACTTATGTTCTGTATGTGCGACTGTGATAGACTTTTACAATGAATGCCCATGAATTCTTAATTCACCCATTAGCACAAATTCTTGGCTCCACCTGT
This sequence comes from Grayia smithii, assembly GCA_032468115.1. Lineage (NCBI taxonomy): Eukaryota > Metazoa > Chordata > Lepidosauria > Squamata > Grayiidae > Grayia > Grayia smithii. Next base: position 161,585 of record JANHFM010010183.1, read on the forward strand.
CATCAAAATGCAGCCAAAACATTTCTGAGTTTTTCTTTTATCGTTCTACAATATTTTTTACCACCTTTTTCTTTCCCACATCTCTTTTTCTCCTTTTATTTTCTTTCCCTTCCACTGTTGTTTCCAAGGAACAGATCCCATTCTAAATGGATAAGTTAGCACTAAATTCCTCTGGGACACTGAAAGGACTCTTTGTTCTGGCCTCCTCCTTCAATTGCACCAAAGTGAAACTTGAAACTGACCTCTAATGGGAGAGAAAAGGAGAATTTACAGTAAAACCTTTGCTTTAATAATAGTAACAACAAACCTTTGCACAGGGTAGCCTGAAACAATTCTAGTATATGAACCATCTATTTATTTATTATATAGCTACTAGCATTCAGTTTCATAGAGCAGACTATAAGGAACTTTGCACTAATAACAATCGTTTGAGCATCTGTTGTGGGGTTAGGTATGGGAGACTTAGTTTTGGGAAATGGCTCTTTTCTTTCTTTTTTCCTTCTCAGCCATCTTGAATAACTAGAGCTAATAGGATAATGCGTCTTAACAGTTGTTGATCAAAAAATATGTATTTTCTTTACAGCCTTTACCCCACCCTATTCTATTGTACTGTTCCAAACAAATCTGTAGATGAATTTAAGCATAATTGCCACAGTCAATGGCAGCCATACGGAGTAGTTGATAAGTGGTGCCTACTTTGCAATCTGCTTTTGGACCTTAGCTTCTCATTTGTATAGTGTTCAGAGAACACCTTACTCCTATGACATTCTACTCCTTTTTCAAACTTACAGCCTGATTTAATATTCATCCTAGGGCTAGGCTATGCCTCTCTTTAATTGCAAGTGGGGGAATTCAATGACCTTCTTTATAAAACATAAATTTCTCTCAATATAGAGAAATACATAAGGAGAGGTAAGATTTTTATCTTATCAGCTTCGATGATGTGCTAATTTTGTGACTGCAATTGGGATGTGCTCTGCCTTGTAGCCCATTTTCTGCAGCTTACCATAGCAGAGGCCAGGAACAGTTCTATTATTTACTTCTTATATGAACTAGGCTAATCGTGGCTTTAATTTATTCTTATCTTCTTATCTTTTAATCTCTTATACAATACAGGCAGCAACTTAGGAGACTTCTGGAATTATGCTACCGCCTTTGTCCATTAGAACACTAAAGTTCTAATTCTTGTTTTTTTATGTTCACTACAATTCCGGTACATCTTATTTTAGCTTTCCACAACCTGTTCTTAGAATGGCAGTCAAATCAGCTTAAGCAAAGTCTTTGGTGGCTGAATATTAATGCAATTGCTGTCTCAATATCTAGGAAAATACCAGGTTAAGAAAAGCTTTTCTAGTTAAGTAAGATATCTGGCATTAACTAAAAGCTTGTATATGTTCATCATTTGATTCTCTATGGGGTTCTTTTCTTACTTTCCCTCTTTCTCTTACTATATATCTCCTTATTATCTTCCAATCTCTGTATTACAAAAACAGGAAGCTTATTTTATTTTCTTTAGCAGGCATACTGTTCAAGGAGATTGAATCATTCAAAAGTGTTATAATTTTTTAAACCTGCAGCTGAACAGACCTTGAAACTGAATTGATATTTATATTGATTCATTGCTTGCTTCTGGCCAATCACTATGTTTTTCTCTTTTTTACCCCTGGTTTCAAAAGTGATGGCTGTGTGACCTATAGTCACAATCTGGCATAGATTGTAAAGGGACAAGATGTTATGTCTAGTAAGTCCATTAAAAGCTAGCTGCTTTAATAAAGGAAGGGACTGCTCTCACCTTCATTTATGTCTACTTCCAAGGTGCTTTTCCACCTTTGGAGAAACTTTAAAAGGGAAAATATGTTGCTGGTAAGTCTAGTTGTGTGGGTATAGGAGGAAATAGAGGCCTTAATAGCACTACAGTATTAGGACATAGAGGTAATTGTGTTACACCATCATTGAAGTTACTAGGCTTGGTACATTGGCTTAAAAAGAAAATTTGGCAACAAGGATGCACCACTGTCCTGTATAATTACCACAGAGAGAAGCCCTGAAAATAGGACTTCTGTTTCTCAAGGAAAGGATGTGGGATATCTTATACTAGCAAACTGAAATAGCTTTTGTGGCCTGTGTTGGCTAAGGTTTATGTGGGACTCGCCAAATACATAGAAGTCCTCTAAAGTCTAATTTATAATACCTATATTAATAATTTTGTAAGGGTAAATCAGTGTGTACATACTGAAATCATTTTCTCTGTAAATGGTTGGATTTCATTTCACCCTTAAAGGGATGTTTAAAGGAAAAAAATAAAACAAATTACACAATGAAAGGGAACCTGGGATGCGTGCTTGTTTTTATTTCGAACTGGAACAGGAAGGCGCTCAAGGAAGAGGGTAAGAGAGCCTGTTTCTTTCAGCTCTGAAGAAACACACATACATATATGGAAAAGTATGCAGTGTTAAAATATTTGTGTTCTTTTTAATGGGGTGTAGAGTATGTAACCACTTTTTCTCACAGTTGTGACAGCTTGATTCAGCCATCTATCCTGGTTGTTTAAACAAACGGCATGACAGTGTAAGACTATGAATTAACTTTGTGCCCACTGGATTCTGAAAAAGGCTCCGGTTAGCGTTAGAGGTTATAATCCAGACACAGAAGAATGCAGAACTATTATATTAGATATTAAATATTATAATTAAATGGCTTAATATTGCTATTAATTCATAATTATCAAGATAATTTAGAAAGGATATGAGCTGGATATTGATGTAAATTTTCCCATTGCAAATAAAGTTATGGACCGAGTGGAAAATGTCACGGGGAGGTCATTTTACACTAAATTTTCTGTTTCCAAGGTGAGAAGAAGCACTGCTACTTTACCTAGAGCAGGGGTCTCCAACCTTGGCAACTTTAAGCCTGGAGGACTTCAACTCCCAGAATTCCCCAGCCAGCAAAGCTGGGAGTTGAAGTCTGCCAGGCTTAAAGTTGCCAAGATTGGAGACCCCTGACCTAGAGTGTCCCATTGGAACATTCCATATCAATTGTTTCCCAAGGAATAAAACCTGAATCATCCCTGTGTTTCATGTCCTACTCTAGGGAACAATGGGACTGCAAAAAAAATCAGTTTGTTTTTATTTTATTTTTCACCTAGCAAGTATTGCCCACTTTACGTAAAAAAAATGCCCAAGGGAATGATTTTTCAAAACAAAAGTTGGTGGAAACATTTTTAAAATGCCTATAAGATTGTTTAAGTACATTTCCCCACCTGGTCCACAGAAAGAGCTATAGAGACCTACCCAGGAACAATCTATATACCATGATTCATTCAACTGAGACCTAAACAAGAAGAGGAACAAAAAAATATATAAACTTCTCTGTTTATTGGCTTGAGATTTATTTAACATGCAAAGAAGTTGGTGGCTGGGCCAACAGTAGCATCTACTTTGAGCATGTGTTTATGTAAATGCTATTTTTCCCTTGCTCCATTTCCTTACCTATTTTTGTCCAAGCATATAGAATCATGTTGCAATGTTTTTGTAAAAACAGAGACTCTTAGAATACTTGAAACAATACTGTTCAAAATAGCTGTTTGATTCAAGTTTGCAACAAACCAGTGTATTTTATTCAAAGATAAGGACAAAGCTGATTGAACATGATTCCGTTCCAACCTCAACATGCTCAGGATATCTGTTTCAAGCTTGAAATCTTTTATACATCCATTGTGAAATGTATATCCAATATATTAAAATGGAATAATTTAACTGGTGGACAGTTATTCATTCAAAGCTTAAGCATAATAAAACATGGATCCACTTCATATATTTTGTTTGCAATTTGAGATTAGAACAGAAATTAACCAGTGACAGTTGGCATTATCATTTATAAACATATCTCCATCCCTTCAATCATTAGAGCAGTTAATATAGATTTTGGCTTTATATTTTATAAAGTGAAGCTGAACAAATACACTCACAATGAGTCCTTCTGATACAGATAATATCTCAGGCTGTACAGAAAATTCAATTTGTCAACAAAGATCAGCTTTATCATTCACTCATTTGCACTCGCAGTGTATCAAGTTTTCCAAATGTTGGAAGGGAAAGATTATTGGATCATTTAAAATAGCAATAACTGATTTAATAACAATCATTAGTGCCTCCTCACTAATTAAATAAAATGTATAAAAACATCTTTAAAATTAACCAATTTAAAGTCTTCAATTAATGGAGAATAAACAAACAATATAAGCTTTGGTCCACATTCCATATTATAAGGTGCTCAGGACTTGTCGCAGGAAAAACACGTCATATTCTTTCAACTCACTATCTTAACTCCTTAGTGCTTTCTCATTTAAAACAAATAACTAGCCAAATGATATCTGTCAAACTCAGACCCAGAGGAGAGCTCCTGAGGCTGTATTCTGGTCTCAGTGTCCAGGTTGATGTCATCTGTTCCCAATTTTGTCCAGTGGTTGAGCAAGAGGTATGGTCTCAGCTGGCCACCAAGATTATGAAAGACTGAGGATAAAGCATGGTGACAGTACCAAGCAACATCAGGAGTAGTTCACTGGTGGTCTTTGTGAAAGCTCATCCATTGCCTGGTTGACCTAGTGCAGCTGCCTAGAAGTTGGAAGAAGGATGGTGAGTGGGTGGAGGCACATTATGAGATAGCATGGTTGAGGAATGGCTGGGGCTTGAGACATCTATTCCAATCCCTCCTCCCCCCACAACATACTTCAGGTAGGAGCCAGAACAGGGAATAGGGCCCTGCATTATAAGACTGTGTGTTTTGCTCTCCACCTCTGGTGAAAATGGGTTGGATTTTTTAGAGAGAATATGCAGGGGGATGCGCCTCATCTGATACTACCTACCAACTTAGAGGAAGTGGGTTTAAGATTGAAGTGTGAATTGGACCTTTAATGGCTGAGGAAAAAGAGTAGTAGGTAGTGGTGGTGGTGGTGAGAGATTGGTCAGTGATCAGATTCAGGGGAGAATATTGTGATGATTGGCAATGGAAGATATGGCAGAAGTTGGCATGGGATGCACACAGGGAGCATGGGAGCAATGTCTTGTATCAATCTCACATTCCAACCCTCTGCCTCTCTCTTCAGTTACAGGTTACTGAACTTTACACAAGCAAGGTGTTTTGAATGTCAGGTTGGCTTCTAATAATGCTCCTTATGAGATCTGGATCAGGATCCCTGATAGCACAGTGGTTAGAATGCAATATTGCCCATAGCTGGGAATTTGATCCAAACTGGCTCAAAGTTGATTCAGCCTTCCATCCTTCTGAGTTTGGTAAAATAAGGACCTACACTGTTGGGGCAATATGCTGACATTTATAAACTGCTCAGAGAGTGGTTTTGCTTATCTGATCCTGCATAAGATAACTGACCTAGCATATATTATCAAGACCTGGCTGGGCAGAGTGGGGGGTGGCTTATTCTGAAACATACCCAAGGGGTACCAAACTGCAACTTTAAGCCAGAGTGGGGAATTCCTATTGTTTTCTTTAGATCTGCAAGAACTGATCTGCAAACAAGTGTGTTTGAGTCACAATGGTGAGACTGGGTCTTAAGGCTGAGTTCTGCTACTTTACTCATCTCCCTGCTAGTTAGCAGCCTCTCTGCCTGCTCTTCTCAGCACCACCTCTGGATTAGTAATTAAGTCCTTCGTGATTTGGGAGGACTTTAATCTTTGGGGACAGACTTAAGAGGCAGTGTAGGAGTTTGTAACCACCTGGGATTTGACTCACTTTATTGCGGGCCCAATCCCCAGGACAGGTCATAGGTTAAGACTCAGTTTTTATTTTTGGGATAATGGTGATGTGATTTTGTGGTAAACAAATCACTCCTTGGTGATCCTGGACTTATTTTTTAATGATGTATGGTTATTTCTTTTTTTGTTAATGCTTATTCTTGTTGTATGTTGCCCAGTCATATTGTTTGAGTTAGGCTTAACATGAATAAATAAACTTCCTGCAAAGAAGGAAGTTCTTTGTGCATTGTAGAGGAAGAACATCAGCTCATATTTATAAGAAATGCCTCAACTTTTCATATAAGGCCTTAGATTTGGAAATATCATTACTATGGTCACAAGTTTCCAATATCATGTACAAATAGAAAACTACTGAGACAGAGGCATACTTCCTCATTTTTAGTTTCAAATAATTAAAAGGAAACTAGCCCATATTTGATAACTTACTGAAAAAAATCTAGACAAATTAAAATAAGTAGGTAAATTTTATATATCAAGATGTTCAGAGCTGTCTTAGGACTTACCTGAGTAGTCAATAAAGTGTAAACTGAAAATGATCTTGTGCATTGGTAATGCTTAAAGATTTGAAACCCAGCAATAGGATTATTCAAGCTCCTACCCAAATTAAGCAAAGCATTTAATAAGAGTGAAACACTGTCTGGAATATTATGTTCTGTGAAACTAAATATAAAAATCTAAAGAGGTTAAAGGTTTGTGCCAGTAAAGTTTATGGAGTTTCCATGTCTCTACACTCAGTAGAGAAATTGTATTTGAAAAATTTGCCTCGCCTACCAACTTTCTTTCAAGAACTGAAAACTATTTATACATTCGGAATTCAACTGTATAGCTCCAGCTCTACATATTTCTTGACAGAAGTGATTTTCTGGTTGCTAATTTTACTAGAGTATTTTTCCCTACACAAGTTTTGCTTTTGAAAATGAAACCAGAATGTGTCAGTCACAAGTGATTCAGCTGGTTTCAAGAGGGAGTGAATAGAAATTCAAACACAGCTGCAATCCTATGCAACCTGGCCTTCTGAATAAACTGGTACAGTTTAAGACTGGAATCTGCATGCTGCATTTTCAATGGGCATATACTGCATATAATCACAATTTTAAATATCTCTTTCATCTCTGTCATATCCTCTCCTAGTTCTGTGAGGAAATTGATGACACTTTTGACCAGCCAGTGAACTGTGTTTTACTTACCAGAAGATGATGCAAGATTTTAAAGAGAAAAATGGGATTTGGTACAACTTTTTGAAGAAGTTACTATTCCTGGCAAAAACATCTACTGTAGTGGGAAGAAGGAGAAAGTATCTGTAATTATGACTTATTAATTCAGGGCCAAACTGTGGTTGTATCCCACCCCATCTGAATTTGCTCTCCTGATGAGTTTGTACTTGTCAGGTTCAGAAATATTTAGATAATGGTATATGTTTCACATGTAATGCTAAAGTTTGTTTGGCTTACCGTTTATTTATTCTTGCTCTTAGTTACAGAAAACCTCAACACAATATATATTTCCTGAAAGTTGATTGCATTCATCATGACACAAAGAACACAACACAATGAAGTTAAGCAGCACCAACATATGAAATAAACCTTTTTCCTCATAATGCAGATGCGCCCAGAATATTCTCAGAAAATCTCAACTGAATGGAATGGAAGCAGACTTGCCCTCATAACAACAGTGTAGTTTAGAATCCGATCTGAAGGACCTGATATGGTAGTATGCTTCTAGGGTGTGTCATTTAATGAGGTGAAAATTAATTTTTGCAATTTTTTTCAGTGAGGGATTCCAAAAATATGTGTTTTTACACGAAGAATTCAAACCTTCTGTTATTTTTACAATTGTACAATGTTTAGCTTGGTATGGTAAATCCTCATCTGATCATATAACCCATAAGTCTTTTATAATGCAAATACTGTTAAATTTATATTCTCAAAATTACACCTTGTGTTACAAAAATTAGTTTTTCTGCATGAATCCAGCTAAGCAAAGAATAATCCATGCAATCATAAACTAACATCAGAAAGTAATTATCTGAGTTACAAAAATGTTTAAGCAAGTTTCAGTCTTATCCTAATTCGTTCTTTGACATCAGCCACTGACTTGCTTCTTGGCCTCTGATATAACCCTCACATTTCTTGTTTATATACTCTGCTTTCTACCTCTGTGATCTGTTTCACACATCTCTTTATTGATTGGGCATGACAGGGCCACTGTGGTACTTACATTGGTTCATCAATGAACTTATTTCTACTGTAGTTGGTTTACACATCAAAGGTGGCTCATATAAACTTTCAGACCAGTCAATCACCTCCAGCAGAGTGGATGCTCTGGCATTGATTAAAGGGTTTTTTCTTACACGTACAGAAAAATCTCCCAGTGCATCATTGTCTGCGCCCCTCAAATATATGATCTTTTGCACACCATCTCTCTCCTCTTGAATGTCATCTTAACACAAGAATGTCTGGATTATCATTTCACTGAAAGCATACCATACTGAAGGGTTGGCAAAAATACAGCCTTCTTTTGCAGTCTGACTTACTGCAGCTGGAACAACACATGACGTGGGACTTCAATCCAGTAATATTTTACTTTGATGTTGAACCAGCAAGGGTAGTACACAACAACAATGTATTCCAAAACAATGTTTTGAAATCTATATTTAACAAAGCCTGTTTGCAGTTATCAACCAGCATGAATGGTTTATGGGGCCAATTTCCAAACAGCCAGTTTTGTGGGAAGTTCTCCTATCCTTATTGCCTGCATCAGCTTATATCCATACAGTAGAGGACCAGTAGAGAGATCCTTTACAACACTCAGAGAAATAAGAAACTCACCATTTGAAACTCTGGTGAATGAAGGATCAATGTGAAGTTCTGTTGCAATGTCTAGTATGTTGCCAATTTTACATGCCCAATTATTGTTAGACAAGATCTTCCCATACAATTTTGTAATTAAGTGTCCTAGGGGTAACTCATTTGTGTAGAGCATACACACAAACCAGATCAACTTCTGGTCAAGCGTGACCTCTATCCAGTGTATGGCACTACCTTCACAGCCAGTATTAACATTTGTAGAATCTCCTCCAATGAACTCCAAGCTTTTGTCAATGACTTTCTTCTTCATGAAATACACCAGATTATCTGCAATCACTTTAACAGGTTTTCCTGTTTCTGAGCTGTTCTCTGGAGTGAAATGATAAAGATATCTTCCACCTGGCTCACTGCACACAGAATAATGTTCTTTGATGGTACTGGGGAATTGCTGGTCTGAATTGTTTGCTTTCAGCATAACTTTAGTTGCATCCATATGACCGTCAAAGAAGATGCATTCTATTTTGCCCTTCTTACTGTCTATCAAATTCTTGATCTAGGGACTTCATAATTTTTTCCTCGGCTCTCTTGACTTTATTGTGGTCAACTACAAGTCTCTTGTCTTCTTTGGTGATCAAACCAGCACCTATGAAGGCAGCTGTGGCACATAGACCAACACTGTATCTTATGCTCTACTTTGCATAGTGACTTTTGTTATTTCTAATCTATTGTATTCTGTCTTTTGAAGTAGAGGGCACATTTGTTTGGTCTAAGGCATCTTCATAACTTCCATCACATTCCTCTTCATCATCTATCGTCTGTCCTTCATTTTCATCATAAGAAATAATTACTTCACTTGTCAGTATTGAAATGTCTGGAATTCTTCTCTGCTTATATTTAGCGAGCCTTTGTCTCTCATTGTCTTGCCACTTTTGCCTTTTGACTAATTGTTTCTGCTCAGGCACATCTGCCAAATTGATCTGGTGTGATCCAAAGGAACCAATCTTGTCTCTCTGACCCTTAATGAAAGGAAGTTCCCTCAATGGTATCTTTGTCTTCTTAGGGTAGGTACAGTTAATCTGAGCTTCTTTTTTATAGCCAGCAGGGCAGCTGAATTTGGCACACAGAACAATTAGACACTTGCAGTTGAGGAAGTCAAACAGTTTGTCAAGTTTCACAGTGAAAATCTCTGACATCTAGTTTTCCTCTACCAAGAGATATGTTTTTGGCTTGATCCCAGCTCTCTTGGATCTTTTTCAAGATTGCCACTCATTAATTTACAATAGGAGTCACAAAAGAACTGTTTGCTCATTCCCACTTTTCAAGTACTTTTGCATATATGTCTCTTGCTAGACTGGTTGCTGGGTAATTTCTAGCATTATCGCTACTTTGTTCTTTTAACAGTCGGCCATATCTTAGAACTGTGAGGGCGATCTCTGCGGGCACGCAAGCCATTGCTCTAGGTCAGCTCCACCATGCATGCGTGTATGTGCCTCCTGCTAGCCAGCTGATTTTTGGGTCTCTGCCATGCATGCAGGAGACCCACGCACATGCGCAGGGGGATGGGGGGTGGTGTGCACATGTGTGGTGATGGCGGGTCGTGCACGCATGCATGGAGGCAGGGGGTCGCATGCGCATGTATGGGGAGTGGGAGCGGCGCACCCCCACGCCCCATTTTTGGTCCCAGGAGGCTTCAGGGAAGCCTGCTAGGCCCAAAACAGGATGCAGGGGGGTCACATGCACATGCATGGGGGGACAGGGAGAGCACGGGGGGCATTGCATTATAGGTGTGGGCATGCAGACGCGCGCTGTCGCGTGCATGCTTTCAGCACCTGAAAAAAAAAGTTTTAGAATGTCTCGCAATTTGGGGAATTCAGATAGCAACAAGTCTCTGCCAGCCCCAATTAGATTGCTCGTATGAATGAATGTTCCCAGTCTTGTTCTTTTTTTTTAGAATCCATTACAGATCTGTTATCACTCTCACAGGAAACGAGGCTAACAGTATTAACACTCTCAGACAAAATAACATTTAACAAAAAGAGAAAGACAGCTGAACCTGTGAAATGAAATAAACAAAATATTAAAAAGTTATGATATTTATGTAGTTATTTACCAAGCACATCTAAATTATATTGAAGTAACCAAAATATATTTACAATCCGCAAGGTATGTCACAACCTTTGAGCACCCTTAATGTTTGGAAATTGAAAGTTGAAAAATTTGACAAGCCCTATAAAGTTGCAACAAGCTCTGCCAGAATAAATTAAGCAAGCTAAGAAAATAATAATGGTTTCTGAATGTAATTTCTGTAGTGTGGGTTTGACCAGGGTTTTGTATTTTAGCTCCTTCAAGAGACTTAGTCTGGAATGCCTTAGTCAAGGACTAGACATTAGAGGGAAAATGGCACTGTTTCTGTGGCAGGAGGGAAAAAATGAACAATAGAATGACAGCTGGCAGCAAAGGTGCACTTAATCATAGCCCAAAGATTTGGGTGGAGTTCAAGACCACAATCCCATTACTATGGGAAAAAAACTGAGACTAAATTGCTTCTTATGGTTGAAGGGTTTTCTAGAAGATTCTTATTATCTATTTGACTGTGGCCTGGAACTTGTAAATTTGCACTATCCAAACAAAAGTAGCATTAGATGAAAACAACATTCAGTTCAATAAGTAGCTGGTGCAGACCCTTCTTTAACACAAAGAATGTGTGTTTACAGAGGTAAAATCAAGATTTAAATCCTTTTACTAGACTGAATTTTTTATGAATAACTAAATGGAATCCCAGTGACCTTAGGAAACTTGCTGCTGGAAGAAAGTCTGAAATATACCTGCACAAATTTCTTTTTAACATACAAACACACTTCTTCGCATTCCAGTATCTTTTTAAAGACCCTCTTCTGTACTTGCTAGTTTATTAAATTGCAGATGAGGAAAGTGTATGAAGGGAGAAATATTAACATTATGATAATTATTTTTGTAAAAAAAAGTGTGGCCTACTTGGCTTCCTGCACCATGATGCGGGGGGGCGGGGCGTTTTCACCCTCCCCAGGCTCCGGAGGCTTTCCTCGAGCCTCCAGGAGGGCAAAAACAGCTTCCCTTGGACTCCGGAGGTTCTCCACAGGCCAGAAACCAGCCCGTTTTTCGCCCTCCTAGAGCCTCTGTACAGGCCCTGGACTTACCTGGCATCCAAAATGGGCATGGAGACTCCTGGGAGGGAGGGGTGGACGGGGCCAGCCAGTCCTTGCAACTACTGGTTCGGCAAATCAGATGTAAAATTAGCATCCAGTTCACCTGAACAGGTCTGAACCGGCTGAATCCCACCCCTAAACAGAAGGTAGTAAGCATGACATTTTACCAACTGCAGGTTCATTTCTTAGACCAGTGTTTCTCAACCTTGGCCACTGGAAGATGTGTGGACTTCAACTCCCAGAATTCCCCAGCCAGCAGAGCTTGCTGATGAGAAATACTGTCTTAGATGGTAGATGAACTATGCAGAAAAAAATAAGTCTCCCAGGGAAGTTTCGATATTTCGTGAGCTGAAAAAGAAAGAGGGAGGAAAGGAAATAACAATTTTATCCCTTCATCATACCAGTACAGAAAAGATTTTAATATACCCATACCAAAGTAGCATATGTTTAATTTATCATAAAATATTAAAGACCAGGTTCAATCAAAACTTTATGTTGGCTCTAGCTCATTGAATCATCTTATAAACCAAATGCAAATATAATCCATCTCTGATCTTTTCATGCCCAAACTTTCAAAGCTGAATTGCAGGCCCTAGTACAGATAGACCAATCCATATCAATGAATTATATAAAAATTACCATATCAAATTGTGAAACGACTGATTGGAATTTGTGACATGGAAAAAGCATGTTGTTGTTAAATATACAATTTAGAAATGAAATAACTGGTTTCATGCATGTGTAGGGAAAAAAAAGCCAGAATCCCCTATAGTGCTTTGAAACATTGAAGCATTTAACTTACCTGTGCCATAATATTGTGTTACCCTATAAAATTCCAAGAGCGTTTGAGTTCATACAACACATTAGGATACAATGTGGTTGGATAGTTTGTGTCTCAGTATCTTATATGAACCTAAGTTATGAAGTTCAGGGCATTGTACAAATCAAGCCATTACATATATCATTACACATACAGCTTGGGAATCTCCTACAGTTAGTTTCTTAAAAATCAAACTTTCACCAAAGCAAAAGTAATTATGAGTCTGAAATACCAACAGGCACAAAGTATTTAGGTAAGCTGAGAAAAATCTTGCTGAAACAGTCCAGAAAAAATTTGGCAATTCAATTTAGTATCCATAGTGATGCAATACTTTTATTACACGGTTCTTCACAACTTCATGAAGTCCCCTAAGAGTATTGACAAAAGTTATGGAGAACAGAAGTGGGATTTAGCCAATTTGGTGATTCAGGGGAACCGGTTGTTAAAATTCTGCCTAGTTTGGTGAACTGGCTAATCCCATCACTGGCTGGCCCTGCCCCTGCCCATTTTTCAGGTGATTTTTGGCCATTTCTGATGTTCGGTAATAGTAAATAAATAGAGAAGGAAATTGAGTCAAAGGCCTCAACAAGGTACAATTTCCCTATTTATTTACTACTACTGAACATCCAAAACGGCCCCAAAACAGCCTGAAAATGCCCCCAAAATGGGTCAAACACTGGCCGAAAAATGAAGATTTCAAATCTTCAATTACCTCTCTTGAAGCTGTACAACAATCTAGATTTGAAATGGAAAGAGGAATTCATAGCTTGTGTGGGCACACACTTCATACCTCTCAATACCTCACATCCATTGTGCTTTTTCCTGTCCTGCTGCACAAATCTTTTAAACATTTGCTGGCCAACACAAAGTGAGCCTTCACCCTGAAGCATATTTCCCCTTCCACATTTGGATTATTACACGACCATATGAAATAGTATAAAATTGCACTAAGGACAGTAACACCTGGACTATTGCAAAACTTCGTGAAAAAATTTGATATAAGTTCTCATATCCCATATATAGATTGTATTGAGTAGAACTAAATGGGAAAATCTTTCCTTCTTATCACCAGGGAAGGTCTAGTTCTATAAAACCCTATATTCCCAATGTTGTAAGATACCCTTAATGTTTTGTCAGTTTCTGCACCAAAAAGCAAGTGGAGTACTTGCCTCCTTCCACTGCATGTTTATGTTCTCTTAATTTGTTCTGAAAATGTTCTTTGTCCATAAATCAGCCAAAAGGTGGCGCTGTTGATTTGATTCAAGCAAGCTCCCTAATCTACCACCAGCAAAAAAGTACTTCATGTATACCTCAGAAATCCTGCTGCCCACCTTCTATCATGTTTTGTCTCTATGATTTCAAAATTGGTTGCTCAAAGCAAACTTGAGTTTCATTCCAATACAAATTTTTGATCTATAAACATTCTTTCTTCTAACTCCTATGCTCTCCCTATACTCTCCTAACATGCAACCTATTGATGATCATTATAAAAAGAAATAAGACTTCCTTTTAACTTTTTGTGCTAACTAGTTTTCTCAAAGGTTGAATATTATATGTATTACTAATACTGAACATCCTAATTAATTTCCTGTTAACATTTACACTTCATAGTGTGGTTATAGTTATGTCAGATGGCAGGTATTAGGTATGTGACTGACAATTCAGTCCTATAGGCAAGGAATTCAAAGGAGTTACTCCCAGACAAGTTGGATTCGGAATCTATTTGAATACTGCTTAAATTGTGAAGAAAAAGAAACTTTTCACCAATTCCAATGTTTCTCAGTTCAACTTAAATTCAATCAACATCACATTTTTGAAATCAGTAGTAAAAAGTTCTAAACTGAAAGAGATACCCCAGCTGACTTTTAAATCCTATTTGGATTCACAAGACATTCTGACCCATAAGAATGCCAGAGGCTGAGCTTACCTAGCTAAAATGTAATTGGCAAGAGTTTCCAAGCCTCAGAATTAGAAAATAATCCCATAGGATTCTTGGGTTCTCAAAGTGTAGGCTGAGGGTCCCTGGGACCCTTTCAAGGGGTCAGTGAAGACTAATAAATGTTCTAAAATGTCTCTGTTTAAAATGATTAAATAAAATATCAACAGATATATCCCACAGAAGTCAAAGCTGTCTCAAGTCCTCAAATGTTTTTAAGAATGCAAAGGTGACCCAAGACCAAAATATTCGAGAACTGCTAATGTAGGCCATTGAATCCACTTTTTACCCATAAAATAAATCCGGACCTACAGTATTTTTATATACTGAACCTACTAAAGCAGATAATTGGCTCCAATTATAAATCAGTAGAATTGTTCCTAAGAAATTCCTCGTAAAGTTCAACTTTTTATTCCTCTGCAGCTAAAATCCATCAGAATCAGATCTATATATTTTGTCCTCTGTGGCAACAAACATTAAACCGGACGAATCAATAGTAAACTTCGGAAAGTCCATTTGACTTGGAAAACTCCCGACGACCCAAGCCATGGCATCAAAGAGGGAAATCCTTGTTATTATTTGAGTAATGTCCGGATTTGGGGCTTTCGGAAATGGGAATTCTAAGAAGGCGACGGAAAGACAACTGTGTAAGGCAGAAAATGCGTCCGGTTGTACTTTTTACGCCTCTCGAGAGCATCAGCATGGGAGAAGTTGAGTGAAATATCGAACTATCCGGACGACCGCTAGACCACGGGTCTCCAACCTCGGCCACTTTAAGACTTGTGGACTTCAACTCCCAGAGTTCCCACAAGTCTTCAAGTGGCCAAGGTTGGAGACCCCAGCACTAGATGGCAGCAAAGACAGAAAAAGGCAACCCTTCTCCCGGGTTCTTGCCTCCTTAATCCGGTCACCTGAAACGACAATTCTTCCAGAAGTCTGAGGCATCCCTCCCACCCTCCCCAATTGCGCACCACCCACACACCGCCTCCCGCTTCTCGCACATTGATGGAGTAGTAGACGCTGAGACTTTTTGCGGAAACCGTTCCCTCTCTTCGGAAGCGGAGATTTCTATGGTAAAAGACCCATGCCCCGGAAGCAAAGCGGCCATATTGTTGTTTGACCCTGGGAACTCTGCCGGTTACGGGAAGAGGCGGGGTTGAGAGCTCTGAAGCGCGGCGGATTTGCTCCAAGGCATCGAAAACCGAGACCGTGTCTTTTATTGCCGCCGCCGATTTGACGGATTTCCCGCCCTCTCACGGGTGAGTCCCAGCGCCTCCAAAATCTTTCCACTCGCCCGTCCGCGGCCTTCCCTAGGTTCCCCCGTGCGCGAGTCCCAGTTCTGAGTAGTGAGAGGGTATTGATGATGGAGGAAATGTTTCCTCTCTTTCTAGATTCCCCTGATGGCCTTTCAGCTTCTTAATCAGGCACCTGCCCCTCTTTTTCTTGAGTGCCCTCCCTCCTCCTATGGAAGGAGATACCTATCACAGGATGCATTGTCGTATTACTCACGTTTGGGGTCTCCCTTGAGGAGTTCAGAATCGACTTTGTGGAAAACATCTCCGTATATTTTTACAAAGAGGCATCTATTTCCATACCGTTGTGGGAGGTTTAAGCCGAGCCTAGATACTCCTCTAATTGAGGATGGCCCTTCCTCTATGATTGCTAAATTACTGTGCATTAACACAGGTGTAAAAAAACAACCACCACCAACCTTTGTGGAGCAAGTCAGTTAAACAAAATAGGATTCTGCCCAGATTCCACAATGTTGAGGAATAAAATACAACACCACAAGCTTGAGAAGTTGTGACATCTGAGGAAGGAATTGGGACACATATAAAGACACTTCAGTTGGTGAAGTGGGATGCTGTTAAATCGGTAAAAGCTAAACTGGTGAACAAAAGATCCTTGTGGGTTTGAAATGAAAGCATTGCGGATTGTACTGTTGAACATGTATAAAATTAATGTTCTTATGTATATGAAGGTAATATTTTGTAATGACCACATATTTTCTTTTTTAGTTACTACTGTGCTAGTAATACTAGTGCTATGAATTACTGGATTTATTTTTATGACTAGATTTATTTTACTCATTCTTTTAGAATTAATGAAATAACAAGTATACATTCTAAAAAAAAGAGAGAGATTACTTCATGTTCTCCGTTTTGTGTGTCTTTAGTTCATTGTTCTTCAACTCGTCCTCCATGGCAACGTGGAGCCGTGAAGCTGTGCTAAATCTTTATCGTGCACTGTTGCGTCAGGGACGTGGCTTGCGCTACACTGATCGTGATTTCTATCTCAACTCGATCCGGAAAGAATTTCGCAAGAACCAGCACCTTACGTCCCCAGAAGATAAAGAGCGACATCTTAAAAAGGGCCAGGCTTTTTTGCAAAGCCAACTTGGAGGACTTATTTAGGAAATTCTTTTTTTTTCTTGTCATATATTTCTTTGCTTTTATTTTACTTTATTTTTTTAGTAATTTGAACTGGATGGTCAATATTAGAAGTCTGCTGCAAATCTGTAAAAAACAAATCTCCCAAAGTATCCTACATATATCCCTGGGAGCATTTCTCCTTCCTTTCTGCAGATGCATTAAGCCTCAGGTAAAATATATAGAGAGGATGTATTTTGCTATTTTAATTATTCATTATTTGTACAGATAAAAAGCTAACCTGAGTAATTAGAATACTGAGTACTAATCTGAGTAATTGGAGGTTAATTTTTATTTATAGTAATAAAACAATTCTAGCATGCTTGAAATTGGCATTATGAAGAATGTAATATGTATGTTAATTACAAAATTAATGTTTACAGAGGATGGAGAAATTTATATCCAAATTTTATTTCTGTACTGGCAACTCTTTGACTCTCCTTAAATTCTGGAAATCAGTTTGTCTAAGGGACATCCATTGAAATATTGGTTAATAATATTACAGTTCTAGTTTACCTGCATAACCGTATATATATATGCATTTCATCTCTTAATTTCTAAATGTATTGTTTTTTTCTCAGATCTTCACAAACCTTTTTGTGCAAGTATAGCTTCTGCATCTACCGTTTTCCCTAAAATAAGACATCCCCTGATAATAAGCCCAATCAGGCTTTTGAGCGCATGGCAATAAGGTCAAGTGCTTATTTCAGGGTTCAAAAAAATATAAGACAGGGTCTTATTTTTGAGGAAACACGGTACATTTTTTTCTGCCTTGACATTGTTTACAGTTATATTTTAGCCACTCCTTTTTCAGAAACTCCCTTTCACCATGAAATCCTTTTTTTAAAATTAGTCTCTGCTACTGGGGAATTCTATTCATGTGAAAGAGAGTCTTATTTACATGATAGATATTAACTAATGTGAGTTTTATTGCTTGATGTTGAACAAATCTCACTTCAAGTCAACCTTACCCAGCCTCGTATTTTCCAAAGGTGTTTGTTTTGGCTGAACTTTATGGGAAGGTCCTAGGTTAAAACTGGTTGTTTATATTGAACAACCTTTGAATATATTAATGACTGCAATGATCTTACATGCTTCCTTCTTAGATTCCTTCTTTGGAAGAATGACTAATTAAATAGAGGAAGTTGTTTTAATGTCTAGAATAATTTAATATTTAAAAAATAAACCTGATATAGAATTCAGTTCTAATTGGAGACCATTCTTGGACTATAATTTTGTACATGGATTTGGACCACACCCCCAATTTGGTCTTTTCTACATTTTTCTACATAGTTTGCATTTTAATTTTATGGAAAGTGAAATTTTTAGTATTAAAGTTTGCGATTTTATTGATTTATATTGTGTTAACTAGAATTATGATTATGGTTTTTAGAATTGGAATTACAAAACATGTTTTAAGGTAGTATATTTAAAATAAACTTACTTTCAAATGTTTAATCTTAGTAAGAGTCCATGGAATTAAAACCAAATAAGCACTGAATGGCAAACTCAACGTTTTGAAGAGTATGCTGGTTGTTTTTTTTCCCCCTATGTAGGAGCAATGGCAGGTGCTGGAGAGCGCAAAGGAAAGAAGGATGACAACGGGATTGGCACGGCTATTGATTTTGTATTGTCCAATGCTCGACTTGTACTGGGAGTGGGAGGTGCTGCTATGCTAGGGATTGCTACCTTAGCTGTCAAACGGGTAAGAAATGTTTTTTATTTGTGTCAGAAGCATCACAATTAAAATAAGGCATACTATATGACATATTTAAAATACAAAATACAAGATTAAAAGAAATAATGTAATTGGTAAAGGAACATCAAAATTTATTGAGGTTGGAAAAATAGAGAATAGGGAATAGAGAAATTAAGTCTCATTTGGTCATATAATCAATATTCTACTTTCACTCTCTGCAGATGTATGACAGAGCAATCAGTGCTCCAGCCAGCCCCACCCATTTAAGCCAGTCAGGAAAGAGAAGCTGGGAGGAACCAAGCTGGCTTGGGTCGTCATCACGATTACTGAACCAAGACATGAAGACAAATCTTAGCCGTTCTCTTCAGACTCTGCCCACAGATGCTTCAGATTTTGAAATAGGTGAGAAATAGTCTAAAGAAAGAATGTACACATTGAACTAACTTTATGCTATATTTAATGTATTAGCATGGTTAGTTTGTCTCATTTGATTTTTTTTTAATAACAAAAGATGTCTCCTGGATTGTCCCATGGATCTTTTTTCCCCTTAAACCTTATGCTAAGGCCATTTTGTTCGTTAAAAAATACATGTTCAGAACAAAATAATTTCAGTGCAGACAATTTACAAGCAATTTGCAGTGAAATATTTGGCTCTTTTTGAGTTTTTCTGTGTTGTATTACCTGAACAGATTCCGTCAAACCTATGAAGCATAAATCACCTGCTAAGAGAAGCCAGGTGGAGTTGAAGAAATCCCGCCTTCGGATGTCCTTGCAAGAAAAACTGTTTGCTTATTATCAGGGAAAGGTGGCTATCTCTGTAGAAGAACAGATCAAAGCCAAGCAAGCTGCTGTGGATATCTGTGCTGAATTGCGCAGTTTCCTCCGTACCAAGTTGCCAGACATGCCTCTGCGTGAGATGTATCTGAGTGGTAGCCTCTGTGATGACTTACAGGTAAATTGAATGGATGAAAAGCTTTAAATGTTCTTCAGCAAGAATAATGTTGGTAGAGATCATTTATCCCACTATCATATTCTTAGGGTTATTTCTTGATTTTTGTGTGTGTGTTTAATCTGATCTTGTGTAAGAAAAAGATCCCCTTTTGCGGTCAATATCCACATTTTTGTATTCTGTATCTTTTCTACATCTGTTCATCAAAATATATTTTCAAATTGTTTAACTACAGTGTAGCATATTATTTTTAGGCTAGCATATGGTGTCCATATGTGCTACTTTTTTATTGTCATGCAAAATAATACCTATTTGTTTTGTAAGTTTGCTGTAGCTGCAAACTTGACTTTAGTATAGCTAAAGAGAATACTTTATTGAACATCACTGATACTGCAACTGAAGTGTTCTTAGTATTCCCAGTCTTCCTTCTGACCTAGCTTTTCCCAACTTGATGGCCACATTAGTTGGATTATATCGTTTAATTATGAGAATTCAAATGCAAACATTTGGAGGGAGGCAAGTAAGCTAGTTGATAGGACCAGTCCTCAGATGTTTAATGCTCTCTTTTATTTCTCTGCTGCTAGGTTGTGACAGCTGATCACATTCAACTTATTGTTCCTCTTGTGCTAGAACAGAATTTATGGTCATGCATTCCAGGTGAAGAAACCATTATGAACATCCCTGGCTTCTGCCTAGTACGTCGGGAAAACCCAGAATATTTTCCTCGTGGTAGCAGTTATTGGGACCGCTGTGTAGTGGGAGGTTATCTCTCACTTAAGTCTGTATGTGGTACCTTTGAGAAAGTAGTGGCTGGCTCCATCAATTGGCCAGCAATTGGATCCCTCCTAGATTATGTGATTCGTCCAGTTGCACCCTTAGAATCTCTAACTTTGGAGGTCCAGTATGAAAGGGATCGGCACCTTCTAATAGACTTTTTACCATCTGTGACATTAGGTGATTCTGTATTGGTAGCCAAGCCACATCGACTCGCCCAGTATGATAATCTATGGCGACTCAGCCTTCGGCCAGCAGAGACAGCTCGCCTGCGGGCTTTGGACCAAGATGACTCTGGTTGCCGTTCTTTGTGCCTTAAGATCCTCAAGGCCATATGTAAACTAAACCCAGTTCTGTGTCGTCTTTCTGCCAGCCAGCTTACCAATGTAATATTACACCTGACTCAAAAAGAAACTGATTGGTCACAAGATGCAATAGCTGACCGTTTCCTTCAGGCATTGAGAAAACTAATTGGCTATTTGGAAGAAGGAATTCTTCCGAGTGCTTTAAATCCCAAGGTGAACTTGTTTTCAGAGCTTACTACTGAAGAAGTAGATGAGTTAGGCTATACTCTGTACTGTTCACTTTCAGAACCAGAACTTCTGCTGCAAATGTAATTGCTGCCTTAAGTATGAGTTAGTGTTAGAACTACTTGCCATGACAATTTGTCTTCTGAGTGACCTATGCACATCTTGCCCTGGTTATTTTGCAAGCCTGCCTCTGCATTTTTATTGTTATTAAATAGGAGGGGGGGGGGTTAGATTTCTTGGTGCTACTGGTCTAATTCCACTACACTCAAGGAATTGAATGAAGAAGCAACTTTGAAGATCTGCTCAATTTGCTATAAAGTTCTTGTTGATGTATCTGCTGCTGGAGTCCCAACATATGCACTATTTCCTGTAATACTTTATACTTTGCTGCAGTGAAAATTCTTACCTATTTCAAAAGTGTAGAATTGTCACTAACAATTTTAAGAACCCCCAAAGTATAATAAGGTTTGTTCCTGTTGATTGGTGACTATTTCCCCCCTTTTTATTCTGAAAGTGCTTGACAGAAAAGCTTCAAGAAAAATATTTGTAGCAGGATATATATTTGTGAATTCTGTACATTGACTGTATTTATATTGTCTAGAGGAGGGTTGTTTTTTTTTTTTAAAATAGCATGCTGTTTAAATTTATGTGACACTCAAAGATGATAACCCCATATTTTGAAAACTGAGTGCATATTGTTTAGGACTTGCTGCTTTGCCAGATTGGAGTCCTTCACTGCACAAGCACATATAAGGTCCTCAATACACTTGTTTAAAAAACTGGTAGCAGATAGCTGATTGATGTAGAGGAATGTAAGAAGAGAAATTTCATATTCACTGCTTTTGAAATTATTTGTCCATGTGTTAAGTGTTTGAGAAATTAGGAAATATCACTAAGGCACAGATGAGGACACTTGAAATAAAGATTCTTGAATAAGTGCTATGACACTTCAAAAAATGTTGTGCCTTAAAATCATAACAGAGTAGTCAAGAGGTGACTATATGCAAAACTGAAGAGGGCAAATGTGCTTGGTTGGCATAGCTTCATTTGCTGTACTTGTTATTGATGGTCAGAGATGCCCAGTCTGAATTTGAAGCACCTTTGTCCTCTTCAATTCTGAATACTGCATATCATTAGCGCTTGAGCTTCAAATCATTGGCTACCTGGCAAATGTATGGATACTGACGTATACTTCCTGAAGGTTTTGTCTATAAACTATTGTGCACAGGCAATTGGAAGAAATGATATTACTGGAGGAATGCAAAATAGTTTTCAAGTGAAAAATATATATTATGCTGTTTATATTTAAAGAAGGTGGCATATTATATATTTACCAGTTTGATCCAATTGTATTCAAGAAACTGTCAGCACATTTTCTCCTATGTGATCTTCCATATAACCCTCTTCTTAATCTCTACTCATTCTTTGAAATGATATAACGTTTAGGGAGGAGCTTCAGTAGCTGTATCTCTTGCTTTGCAGATACAAGCATGGCATGGTGAATGTGTAATCTCTTGGGCATATATGGTTTGTTAATGCTGCTATCATCTGGTATTTCTTCCATCTTCCCCCGAGGGAAAAAACAAGAGGAAGTACTCTAAGAGATGAAACTGTCAAACATACATAACAAATATTGCTACAATACATGTGTAATTCTGAGGGTTACCTTGTTTCAAATATCCATCCTCAATATTAAATGGTAGAGTGGATAATGAGATAATTTGCAGGTCTTGGGAATTGAACATACATCTTCCATATTCTTTCTGTTGAAAGTGGTGCTTACTAAGGCTTCAGAACATTTTTGAAAGAAGGGGTTTGGTCCTTGTTTGCACAGAATCATCTGATACTCATTAAAGTAGCCAATTCTTTTTCAGGGTGCTACTTAAAAGAGGTGTGTTAACTTTAATGAATGGAATCCGTAAAGCAGTGGCATATTTTGGAAACCTGAAAAAATGAATTTAATGAATAGCACAGAGCTGCTAGTGGTGTTGTGCAAGGCCCAAAAAGCTCCTTTCAAATCACTGTCAAAATATAGCTCTAGTGCTTATGTTATTAAGATACTCTTCAGTTTAGTTGTAATGTGTAGGCTCCAATTCTGTAGCTATGGAGAGTGCACCATCTTTCATTATATTTTGAGATCAGATTGTCTTACAGATGACATATATTGTGGCAATGGAATCAGTATTAGCCTAATTTAAGTTTCAGTGTTATAGCCAAAGACAGAAAGTTGAGTGCCTGGCAATTGTAACGGGAAATATTTGGGGTTTTTTCGTGAATAATATAGTTTTCAGCATACATTCCTCTCCATTCTCAACCTTCCTGCTACATGAGTTGATGACCACCTAGAGACATGCGGTTAGAGACTTTGCTTTGAGGCGCATTGTTCGCCATCTTTGCTCCCTTTTTCCTTTTATCTCTTAGTCTGCTGTTTGTTTAGAGCAGGAAACCAAATCATATGAAGCAAGAATTAGAAGAATCCAATCTCTTGCATTCCCATTTATCTATTACTTTTAAAAATTGCAAAAACAATTTATTAATTTTTAAAAAAATTGTAATAAGGTTGACTATATATTGTATGTAGCTTTAAGCAACTATCCCTGTGACAGTAAGATGCCATTTTGATTTTTATTTCACTTTCATGTCTTTTAACTGTTATTTCCTATAAAGCAATGATGAATTAGGATTTTTTTTCTTTGAAATATGTAAAAAAGATTTAAGCCTATTTCATGATAAGGCTGATAACACAACAAATTGCCACTGCCATCGGTGCAAAATCCAAGCTGAAATAAATGTTTACTCTTCCTTTCTGTTGAGGGTAATATACTTTGCATTCTATGTGAATCAGATTGTGTGAGGCAGCTGTAAATATTTCCCTGGAAAATTCAATTTGAAAGTATTTCAACTTACAAGTATTCACTTAAATTGTATGTGACAACTTCCTACTGGCAGGTTTAGTTTTCAGCTCTCAGTCTGTAAAACAATCAGAACATAGATATTGATTCAGTAGTATGAAGTACAACACATGGCTGTTGTTCTAAATCAATGATTAGTGGGAAGCCAATGAAGCAGCTAATGGTCTCAAGCTAATAGCCCAAGTCTGCTCATTCTGGAATATACCTT
Organism: Grayia smithii; assembly: GCA_032468115.1. Taxonomy (NCBI): domain Eukaryota; kingdom Metazoa; phylum Chordata; class Lepidosauria; order Squamata; family Grayiidae; genus Grayia; species Grayia smithii. The sequence goes on from JANHFM010010183.1 coordinate 185,605, forward strand.
AGGTGTCAAACCAATCGGTAGGAACTGCAATTATGACCAGCTAGCTGAATAATAAATTTGTCTTCACTTGGCACTGTTGACCTCCCAGGCTTAATGACATACTTGGGACATTTGCTCAGGCTGAAATGTATAAGGCTTGGAGGAGAGAATTCTAATGGTCTGTAACTCTTTAAACATTGTGAAATAAAATCCTCCACAACCTTGTGGCTCTTTTTAACTATATGCTGGAACTTTTTCTATATTATATTTATGAAGAGAAAATACAATCAGATAATCATGTAATTATCTTCATTTGCAACACAATGATACTAAGAAGAATGTTCTCAAAGTGAACCTTCACTTTATAATACTATGTCTAGAACCATGCATAGAACTGCATCACTGCAGTGGTCCTTGACTTACTAGCCGTTTGTCCAGTGACCATTCGAAGTTATAAAAAGTGGCATAACTATTTTTCTCATGACTGTTGCAGTATCTCCATGGTCACATGATCAAAATTCAGACAGTTATCTATTCATATTTATGACAGCTGCAGTGTCCCAGGGTCATGTGATCACTTTTTGTGACCTGACAAAGTCAGTGTGGAAGCCAGATTCACTTAACTGTGTACTAACTTAACTCCAGTGATTCACTTAACATCTGTGGCAAGGAAGTTTGTAAAATGGGGCAAAATTCACTTAACAAATGTCTCACTTAGCAACAGCAATTTTGTCATTAGTCAAGGACTAACTGTAATTAGAATATTTTGCATTTAAAAAAGTTCTAATAAAAACATTGCACAAAAGTATGATACCCCATATGTCAAATTCCAACCCAAAATTTTCTTTTAGCTATCCCAAATCATCCATGTGTCTGCGACAGGAAATCGTCCTTGATATGACAGAATTGTATGGAAGTAGCACTGTTATGACATAAAAGGATCATCTTGCCCAAAATAGAAATAATGAACTAAAAATAAGTACTTCCCACAAGCAGCAATTTGTGTGTGACATGCTTTTTGTACTATAGTAGAATTAAATAAGTAAAAGTATAATAGGTGTACATACTATTGTAAATCAAAGAATTATTCTGGATATTGCTTGAGTTTTCTCAGATGTACTATATGAGATAGGTAATAGAAAACAAGATGGTTCTGTTTTGCTACCCATTATTAGAATGAAAGATATGGTGGAGAAAAGGAGTTGATAACAAAACTACAGGGTGCTGTGAAAACTCAGTTACTGTACTTTCGATCCTCCATTTCTGATTTTTATTCCCAAGGCTCTTTTTCATATCAGTACAAACAGTTCATCTGGCATTGTTCTTTTTTCTATGGAAATATTTTTACAAACTTGCTCTGTATTCATTTTTCACACTCGGTTACGTAAGCCTGTTATTAACTGCTGCATAAAAGGAACTACTTGCACCATGTGTTAAGCAAAACTAAGAACAATCAGAGCTGGGTCCGAGTTTCTACTTCCCTATAACAGTAAAAATGCAATTACTTCACAAACTAATATGATTTATGCATTATTCTAGAGATGGACCATACTGTTAGTAGAAATAAAGTCAAAAATATTTTATTCAGCCATGAGTTCTGAATACTTCCCCTCTTGGAGAGGAAAAATTACCTCAGTAACAAAAATGCCAGTGAATTTGTCTAGTTTGAAAAACAGTTTGAAGGGCGTAAAGGGAGGGCTTGATGTCAGAGTGGAGCTGACATGCAGATTTGCAACTTTCTAACTACCGTTGGATTCCTACCCTATGGTCCTATGTAATCTTTGGCCTAGAACAAATTGCTTAATCAAGCATTAGTGATTTCACATTATGAGGCTAATGCATACTTTTGGTGACACTTGAATTCCCTTATGTCTATGTATATGTCAGGTGCAAAGAATCAAGACCATCTATTAAATTGCAGCATAGAAGAATTATTCAAGCCTATACACAAAAATCCAGTCAATTAAAGTTTAACACTAACTTGGCACCAAATAAGGGTCAATGGAATTCAGGAGGGGCTGGTCTTGGACTGCTTATACAAACACACTTAACTCTGCACCCCAGCTCTTTTAGAGGATATGATAACAGAAATAGTTGAAAGCGAAACAAATTATAAAGAGGCTAATGTTGAACTAGACCAGGGGTCTGCAACATTAAACACTCAGCCATTTGGAGCATTTCCCACAGAAAACACCAGGAGCCACAAAACCTGGGTGGGCGTGGCCAACTCGATGTCACTTCCACCAGTCAC